>OENM01000066.1:68166-90600 GCA_900239745.1 Rotaria magnacalcarata
GGGGGGGGGGCTTAATAATAAACCATTTAATTTAGTTCGTGCTGATTTTTGCTCATTATAGCAAGTAAAGAAACTGATGGACACTGGAAGAATATCAATAGGTCATATGAAAAATACGTTGAAACAATATCATCCTCCTGCAAAGATCAGCAAGTGTATGAAATGTTTCAGTCACCATCACAATACTAAAGAATGTAACAGCCAGGTTCAACTCTGTATACGCTGTGGTCTCAATCATCCATTCAATAACAACTGCCAAAACGAGATCAAATGTGTCAACTGTGATCAGGACCACTATGCAGGACATTCAGAATGTCCAGAAGTGCAACAAATTAGACGACAAATCGGCCAAAATCACAAGATAAAAAGAACACAATTATTAATAAATAAAGAACAAGATCAACATCTTAGTTATGATTTTAACAAGCAAAAATTTCCACCATTACCATCATCACCAATGCAGCAACAACATCACGAAGATTTTCAATCTCGACCTTACACGTACGCGACAGCCCTACAGTCAAAACAACAACAACAACAACAACAACAACACATATCATATATAAATAATAATCAATCAAATTATATAGAAAACGTATTAACCGCATTTACAAATAAAATTGAATATCGTCTTCAACAATTAGAAGAAAGATTAATTAATCAAGTTATTATGATAGAGAAGAAAGTAGACAATCTCAAGTTCACCACAAGTGAACTAGAAACAGTAATCTATGAAACTATTTTACCTGTAATAAAAGTAATACATAAATGTTCCTTTAACAACACTCGAAACACATCAGCAAGGGATAAATTAACAAAATATAGTAATGATATTACCTATTTATTGACCAAGAGAGATACCAACCAGTTAAGTAAAGAAAATGCTAATCCAAGTGGTAGTCGAATGACACAATCATCAGTCAACAAATCAAGACAAACAACCTCAATGGAACAAAATAACAGCGAATAATCATAGAAATAATACAAGAAACAAAACTGTTACAACTATCAAACGGTTTGTCAAAATGTCAGTAAAATCTGGGTTTATCGACGTTATCCGAATGGTATTCAAATACGAACAAGAAAGAAGTGGTAGAGAACTGTCTGCAAGAAAGAAGGAAACCTGACCTCGGTACAATTAATATGTCAATTCTTCATTATAATATTAGATATTTCCATCCGAATCAATGCGATTTACTAGATATGATTTCACAACATAATCCAACTGTAATTTCTCTAAATGAATTAGGAACAATCGTCTCAGACAAAAAATAAAACAACTCCTGTTCTCGTATAATATTTTCACGGGCAAAGGTACCAATTCGCATGGTGGTGCAGTTTTGGCAGTGGACAAGAAACTAAATGTTGTTCCTTTAAATATTCATCAATTAAACTGTGTGGCAGTTCAAGTGATAGTTAAAAATTAAACATATGTTGTAGCCTCAATCTACTCACCACCCAATGAACCATTACCATTAAAAACCATGTCATCATTAAACCGAATATCGAAAAATATCATTATTGTTGGTGATCTTAATGCAAAACATCCAAATTGGGGATGCACCTCAATGAATCATAAAGGTAGATTACTAGCCGTATGGCTAGATAATAATGATAAATACGCAATACAAAAGCACGATATGAAAACATCACTAAGATCTGACACTACAATAGATCTTGTTCTTACAGCACCAACTATCTCATTTTCACATTGTGGAACACTTTTTCACACAGGTAGCGATCACTTACCGATACTGATGGAATTAAATGGCATCAACCTACAAGATAATCATTACACAATTTCAAAGACGTATGGGGAAATCTACAAGAATATATTAACAATAATAAATCCATGTGTACAAAAAGAAAAAGAAAAGACATATCAAGATAAACCATCCAAATGGTTTACATTTTTCCAACAACTACTTGAAGCTCTTAAAGAAAGAGTCACAATATATCACCAGACAGCACAACAACGATCAACATTATCTTCTTCTTTACGATTAATGTTGAAACACAAGCATTATCTACAAAATAAATACAGACATAGCAAATTAGAAGAAGATAGGATAAGATTACAGTCATGGAATAAGTTGGTACAATATGAACTAAAATCATTTCGGCAAAACAATTGGATGAATTTCATATCGGAGGTGGCATCTCCAAACCCAACTCACTTCTGGAAAACAGTTAAATGTTTTAACAAGAAACGAACAGCAAGTTTTTCTGCCATTACAGAAAATGACAATATACGCAAAACACCTGAAGAAATTGTTAATCGCCTACAAAATCACTTCTCCAGCAGATTTACAGCTCCAACATTAAACATGAATAATTCAACCGATGTATTAGCCTCCAAATTATGGAATCAACTATCCAACTCGAGTCATGAAGATATTGAATTAGCATGCGAAAATTCTGACCTGAAGTTTACTACTCAAGATCTCCAATCAATTATCAGAAAAATGAACACAAAAAATTCATCGGGTTTCGATAAAGTATCGAATAAGATGGTTAAAATTATTACTTGAGTGCTATTTAACGATTATCATCCTAGCATACAATGACTTGTTTAAAAGTGCATATTGGAACAAGCAGTGGAAGCAAGCCAGAACAATATGTCTAAACAAAGTAGAGAACCCGGCCCCAACAACAAACCAATTACGACCAATATCGTTTCTCCCTGTTTTTAGCAAAATTTACGAAAAACTGCTCTTGCTAAGATTTGATAAATGGTTAGAGGCGAACAATATTCTGCCTACACAACAATCAGGATCAAGACCTCACTTATCAACATTAACAAGAGTCAATCATCTCATGGAACAATTAACAATCTCTAAGACACAACTCGTTCTCTGTAGTTGTATACATCGATTTTCTACAAGCGTTTGATATGCTGTGGCATCCGGGATTGATCTTAAAATTACAACATCTTCACTGTCCTTATGCGTATATTTTCTGAATTTTTAACTATTTTCAGGATAGAACAACCACTATTGATTACCAAGGACACGTATCAGATCAAATTGTAATCACGAGAGGTGCGCCGCAAGGTTCATGCTTTGGGCCTAAAGCATACATAGTAAATCTTTTCGATTTACCACAAATTTTTGAATGTCCACGCGAAGTTCATCTATATGTCGACGACTTGGCTATATTGTATTCACCATCAATTTATCTGAAATATATCAAACAAACTAATGAAATTCAAACAAGGATAAACAACTACATCGTAAAGCTAGAACAGTGTGCTGACAACAATCATCAACCAGTGAATAAAAATAAAACGGAATTTGTTGTTTATCACAAGTCAGTTCAAGTTCCCAAAATTCGAATTGTTTATCAAGGTCAATGTATTCAACACCAAAGGACATTCAAATACCAAGGTTTTCACCTAGATTCAAAATTATCATTTCGATGTATGATCGATGCTCAATTCATCAAATTAAGAAAATCATATACTATACTTAAATATATACATTGTGCATTTCCAACTTATTTTACTTTAAAAATGCGTTTCTTTCAAACATACACATGGCCTCATCTTTACACTCTGGCAACCATCTTTTGCTTGTTTTCAATCACTAATCGAAACCGGGTAAACTCCTTCTACCGACGCTGCCTCAGGTTAATCTATTGTACGTACCGAGTGTCTACCATTGATCTTCACGACGCATCAAAATTACCAACTTTAAAACAAAAATATCAAATATATCTACAAAAGAGAATAAAAAGCATTCAACTATTTGAACATGCAATGTTGGAATGTGTATTATTACATAAAAACACCATAAACAATATCCATCGTCATTATTTTGAAAAATCATTCATCAAGAACCTTCCAAAGGGTAGACCAAACAAACGTATTATATCATTGACGCAAAACAACAACACAACTTTCTTCGACAAACTATGTGACTTTGCATGGATGGAATGACGAGAAAATGCATTAAGAAATTTTGTTTCATTTGCTTTAATTCTCTCTCTCTTTCTTTCCTCCGCTTCTATCATATCTACATTCTCGTGGCCTACTTATCAGCCACTCAATTCGCACGTCTATTTTATATATACACGCGCATGTCGCAGTAAGAGCCGGACATATATTGTGATCATGCTACTCCGCCGTCGTTCTGTTGTGTATCGTTATCTCTGTTGGTAAAATCTTATTATTTTTGGCTGTCAGCACCCAAGAGGTGAATTGGCCATTCCAATAAACTAAAGCTTTATAAAAAAAAATATATATAAATATATATAAATGACTTATCTCGTTCATTACAAAGATTGATGTATAGAGTAACGGTAGGATCGGTTTTGATTTTTCTAAATTTCAAACGAGTCGCATCCACTTCAGGTATGAAGATATATTAAAACAAATAACAATTGTGATAGCGATTAGAAAAGTTTACAGTCAAATTGTTGCTCTTCATTCATTACTATCGAATTTTTATTTTACTTACCTAACAGAAAATAGATACTTACGTGTAGTTCCATCACTTCATATTTAGTTTCTCGTATTAATTATTGTTCTGCTCATTTATTTTAGTAAAATAAGTATTGAAAATAAGTAAAAACTTTTTTTGAATAAAGTTATTTATTCCTTTGATTTGTTCCGATTTTTGCTACTTTTGTTGATCTTGTTATTAGTAATATTCTTACATAAACAACATCATTAAATCGTAATCTAAATGTGTGCAATGTAGTTCATATTGTTAAATCGTAGCTAGTAATGTTTCCAATAAAATAATATTGACGCATACGAATGAAATAACTGTTTATTTATGAACAAGAATTTCCAAAGCAATATGATTTAGTATTAAACCAATACAATGTGTTTGAATTACCTAGAAAGAACGATCAGAAATGTTTTCAACGATAGCAGAAATGATTGATGTTGCCTTATGGAATAAAACCATTATTAGTTAGTCTACTCGAATCTATTCTTCGAATGACAAATATGAAAAATCTTCAGAAGATAAATACAATAAACCGATGACAGTTAATCAACACCTTGGTACATAGTTATAAATGCTATGTTTTTTCACCAGAATCTATTTAAAAAACAAGCCTAGATGGTATCTATCTATATATACATGTTTGTATGCGTGTGGGATAAATGTATTGGCGCCTTTCATCATTCATATTGCTTCAGTCAATAGAATATTTTTTATATTAAAAATTATATTGTATTGTAATTTTTGTACTACATATTTCTTTCAATGATTCTTTGAAATTCATTATCAAATACTTCTATTTAGCTTCCTGTATACTGTTGTCACATAAATTTCAACAAAAAAAGTATAATAGTAAATACAATAACATATTTCTATTATAAATTTACGACACAATACTGCTAATATCAATTAAATTATTTATTCAGTATATAAAAGAATTTTTATCCTGTGATCCTTAAAATTTTCTTTTCTGCACTACTTGTGACATATGTAGATAGTTTTACAGCTATATTCAGTTATATAAATAGTAGAAAAATTATTCATCAATCGATCAAGATTTTACTTCTGTCGATGTTAACTTTAGTGATATAAATTAATCAAACAAGTGTTAGAATTTAGTTACAAATAAAAATGATACTAAACGAAAGTACACAGTAATTAATAATTATGTTTGTTTTATTTACTTGTTTTAAAATTAGACTACCATATCTATTCATATAAAAATCGATAGATGGATCGACTAAACAAATCGGAACGCAGTTAGATGAATTATCATTATGTAAATAAATTGAAGTTGTCAAACCATAAAAAATAAACATAAAACTAGTATTTGATAGACAGATATAATAAAAATATTTTTCTTTTCTCGGTTTGCTTGAGTAACTGAAAAGGCTTCTTGTAGATTTGTATTATTGGCGTAGCTATATAATCATTTCTTCATCAATAATGTTGACACGTTGGCTCTTATTGTTCATTCTTATTCGAGTTCTCCGACCAAAAAAAAGTAATGAAATTATGATTTATTGTTTTCTTTTCTATTCACGATTGCTTCTTGATCTTTTTGATTATTTTCTTCTGGTATGATTTTCTATGAGAATGAGTCGAGTGACGCCTGAGTATTATTATACATTAAATGATATCGCCAGTGAACATAATAGTAGATCAAAAAATTGTTCACAAATTCTTTCAAATAAAAAACGTTCTATCTTAAGTCGAAAGAACAAACGACAATATAATATCATAGAAAAAGATATTGATAATCATAAAGTTTATTATTATGTTCCAGTTGAATACGGAAATAATTATGATTTATCACAACTCGATGAAGAACCTATTGATGAAGTACGAAAAAGAAGTTATTCACCAAGATTAGTTCGACGACGAAATTTCGAATCCTATGATGATAATTATCCTGAAAAATTACCAATGATATCTTCTCGTCCGCATAATTATGTTTCGCCAAGACGACCACATGTTATTCAACGAACTTATTATGAACCATCACCATCACAAACAAGTGAATATATTAATGAAAATGATCATAGACCACGAAATGAAGAACTTTATGAATATGTTGTACGAGAACGAATGCCAAGACAACGAGTATGATTAGAAAAATGAAAAGCTTTTTCTTGAATGTTTTCTTTAAGCATATAGTAGAATCACATCCTTTTTATCATTCTACCCAAGGAGAAAATTTGCATTCAGTTTCTCGTTCACCTCATCGGTCAGCTCATCATGTTGATAAGTCCAATCGGCCATCGCCTCGAGCATTACCTTCTGTATCACAAATAATACCACTTCATCTAAATGAATTATTATCTTCGCGGCGTTCAAAAATGACACAGCAAACTTCACAAAGAACAAGAACGATTCATGAATCATTAAGTAGATCATTAGGTCGAAACAAAAATGAACACAAACATTTTAATTTGAAAGATATTCTTGCACAAAATCGGGCTAGACGAGGTTCACGTATACTGCCACCACGACGTGAAATCGACGAAGAAGAATTACATGAGAAACCGTTAGGCAATAGAGATTTTATAAAGAATGATCTTCTTGTTCATAAATAGTTTAACTCTTAACGATTGATCTGTTTTATAGACTAACAAAAACCTAGAAGAAACAAACAATTAAAACTTTTATATTATAGATACCTCATGATAATTAAATATTATTTAAATAAATACTCAATGGAACTAATTGCACTGAAAAAAAGAGAAAAACAATTTTGTATTATTCATATTGATAAAGACAAATTTGGTATATTTTCAAGTTTCAATCGTTTATCTTCAACAATGCTTGTCAGTCTATGATAAAAATTATTTGATACGCGAATAGCAAAAATATTTTTAAATAGCGAACTTAGCTCGAATCCAATGAGTTCTTAGTTGTACTGTAAATAAATCTTAATCATAAACGACAGATAATTATTAATGAGAAAAAAGTAAACTAGTTTCATTTTTATTATTTACCTGACATATAGAAGTCCATCTAGAAAAGGAAAAAAAATTTTTTCCTCTGATCACTAACACTAATATCTGAATACCTTCTTTTGAAACTTTCATTAATTAATTTAATTGCTTTCAAGTCATTATTCATTCGTCGATTATAAATTCAATCAAACTTCTTTGCTAAATACTCTAATGTACAAATTTTTCCTTTTTTGATCTATTAATGATCTTTGTTTTTCTTTTTCGATATTAACTAATTCATGCCTAATATGATACTTGTTCATTCTAAAATGTGTCTATTGAAATATTCTTTATTACAAAGGAATTGTTAACCATGATAAAGAAAATTACATCTGCAGATGAATCTATTTTATTTAGTTTCTCTCGTGTCAATTGACATTGATTACGTATAATTGATAAGTGATAAACGTTAAGATATTGTAAATATATGAATGAAACCAAAAAGAGAATTACGCCAATGATTGAAAGACTTGAAAAGGTTGTTTCTTCAAACATTCGTTCGAGATAAGAGAGAAAACAATCAGGCTTAAAATCATTGAAAAACCCATATCGAGAAGACTGGTCATTGTCAAGAATCAAATCGGCTATATATTAGCATGATTTTAATTACTATCTAAGTGTGACTCCTTTTTATAACGATTACAGAAGAATTCTGAGATTTACGAAATAGAAAGTCAAATATAATTTATAAAAATATTTTGAAACAAAATAAAGTTTTTCGGTTGCAAGTGTTGTATAGATTCAGTTTTACATGAAAGCTTCAATCCTCGATTAATCTGAAGTTAGCAAAAGCATCATTTTTCTTGGTCAAAGCAATGTCATCTATCGTTACCGTTTACCTTCAGCGGTTCATAAATATCATTTCTTTCTTTTATCACTCCTTTCGACATTACAATTTTTTATTGAAAGTTAACTACGTTCTGAATGATTCTGAAAGAAAATAAACATCTATTTACACAGACGAACGGTTGTTTTCATCTAGCTATCTTCTTTTTCGATTTCAATTCGCTTCTTAACAACGTTCAGAGAACAACATATTTCACTAGTATTCTGAAGTCTTCATATATTCATATTTTATTTCTGTAGAGTAATGAAATGTCCATGAATATAAAAAGTATTATAGAGTTTTCAATCACAATCATATAAATCATGTTTAAATGAACGAAATCATTTCTCTTATTGATATTACACTAAGATTCAAAGATCAAAAATGAAAAGTTTTCTATATTTAATCACTCATTAGTTATAGATTCGTTAATGATTTCTAGAACATAGAATGATAAAAAAATTTCTGATCAATTCATTGATACCTCTGTTTTACTTCATTGGAATAAACTCATCCATAATTCTTACATTCACTAAGAAGGACAAATATATCTAACAGATTATACCATGGGACCCTTGAGTTATCGCAAAATTGGATACCAAACAGTAATTTATGTAACGATGATATTTTCCCACCAATTCTTTACGTCGAACGTTCGCAAGTTATTGGAAGTAATATAAATATAGGTATATCGATGGTTGTATACCTCATCGCCGAAACAAACATTATCGAAAAACAAGATCGCCGAAATGAATATTATTGAAATAGAGATCGTCAATATTAACATCATAATTTCTTATCAATGAGCATTTCGATAATCTTTGATTCGGCGATCTTCATTTCGACAATGTGATTTTCGGCGAAGAGGATATTTACCATATCGATATGTTGCAATATGAAAAAGAAATATTTGTCGGTCGTTCATTGACGGCATGTAACAACGTTGATACTGTACAATGCCCGTCCGTATTGCTCATATGACTTTTCCTTTCTTTTCTGACACACATACGAATATCAATAAGAAACAGAAAGCACTGAAACGTTCATGTCGATTATGATAGAAAGAAAGAAAACGGCGTAAGACGGTGTAGCTACTAAAAAATTGTTTCTCCAATTCTATTCTACTGTCATCAAAAGTGAACACATGACTTTTCCATATCTAATACTTTTGGTTATTCCCATTATTTTCTATTATCAATACTTATGCTTTGTTCGTCCAAGTTCATTATCATCAGTACCACTGCCACCACCATGTACATGTCGAAATCATAAGAATGAGGCGGTCGATTGGTTTATTATTTATAAATTGCCACATCTTGCACATTCAATTGATCCATTTGTTGCTAACGGCACTGGATATATCTATTTGGATAGTTCATCGTCATTAGACAAATGGTTATTTTCATCACAAAGTATCGATTCATCATTATCGTTAACTGGTTTGACACTAGGACCATTATATAAATTTAAAGAATATTCATATCTGTTTTATAATGATCAACCACCAAATATACCAGTTTCATTGATATATGGCCATTCAAAAGGTGTATTAGCATTTGAAGATAATACACAAACAGGATTTTGGTTTGTTCATAGTGTTCCTCATTTTCCACAAATCATCGAAAAAGGCTATGATTATCCAGATTCAGGTATATTTATATGATAAATAATCATTATTATTTTGAATTTAGAAAAGTTTTTTTTGTATTCAGGTCGTATATTTGGCCAAACAATGTTATGTATTACGCTTCAAAGTACTTCTTCATTATCTGTTAATTCAATTGATTTACTATCAAATCATTTTCTTTTTACACGTCCATTGGTGTTTGACTCAAGTTTAACTCCATCGGCAACTAATCGTTATCTAATTCTCGCGAATAGTATTATAACAAATAAAGGTCATATAAATGAGCCACCCTATACACATATTTACTCATTAAATACTTCTTCACTTGAAATCCTTACATTTGCTAAATATGGGTTAGCCAATATGGATATGCTAAGTGAATTCATAGTACCATCTCTTCGTACGTCAATGTTAAGTGAAACATGGTCAAATGGCAGACAAACGAATTTACCATCAAATTGTACAGGTCAATATCATACAGAGAATATTGAAAAACTTGCATTTAATTTTACTGTTCATCATGATCATTCAAAATGGCTTGTAAGTAACGATGGAACTTGGACATGCATTGGTGATATGAATCGACAAGTTGAACAAAAAGTTAGACATGGCGGTTTTGCTTGTATTAATGATCGACGTATTCAACAACGATTTCGACAACTTGTTTCAACGATAGAGCCATGTCCGGTTAATGGGATATAATTTTCTCTTTGATTAAATGTTTCAATAAATATTGTTGGTTTCAGGCATCAATCTTGATAGTCAAACATTAGTTGTACCAAATGCTATGTTTATTATATTAGATTTTATAAAAATTTATATTGCGAACTCTGCTAAGCTTTGTCAGGAAAAAATAATATTTCTATTGTTTACATTTATGTTGACAGTTAACAAACAAAATAATAATCATAATAATAATACATCGAATCTGTTATTTCACAAATAAAAGTTTAATTTTATATATTTGATTAATGACAGTATTCATTGACTGATAAATGTTAAGTAATGTTTATCGTTTCTCAGTTCAAATCTTTGACACTTTTTATTCATCGATTTTAGTTGTTATCGAGTAATATTTGGATAAACAGTGCTAATCGATTGGTATCGATCTTTATTCTAGGATCCACAGCTGTATATTGGCTTTCAAAAATTGTAATAAAGAGGAGGATTTTTATGATACTAATATTTGATTATTTATCTACTGTTTGCTAGAATTTGTATGTATGTGTCGAGTTGATATACTAAATACATCGATATAACTTTCAAAATGTTTGTCAAGAAGTTCTTGTTCAACTTCGGTTTCATATATTGTTGATATTCTTCATTCGTCGAAAATCAATGTCGATGACTACTACAGTAATTTTTCCTGAATATATCAACGGCATTCTTGTTGGAAGATGAAATGCGTATGATGAATACCAATATTTGCATTGCTATGATTCGCCCAATAAAGAGAAATCATGACAGAAGTGTTTATATTAGTAATAAGTTCTGAGAGAAACCCTTACTAGTTATGTATTCAAGGAATATTATCGAAAAACAGCGGGAGGAGACAATAATAGAAGTTTCGAAAAAAGGAGTTTCTGATATAAAAACATCCAATGCATTTAAGTTTGGCAAATTAGCAAAAGAAAACACTCAAATGAAAAACAATCTTCATCGAAAAGTCTTTTTCATATGTTGATTTCTAACATGATTACAAAAGTGTTATATCTTTAATGTTCTTAGATCAAGTTTTATTTTGAATTGAAGTTTTACTGATAATATTGAAAGATTAATCATGGCGACACTTATTTCGTTAATAATACAATTGAACTTCAGACGACTGCAATCAATCTTACACTTATTATAGAATATAGTATAATCATATTTCTGTGGATGTCTAACAACGAAAAATGACTTCTATTTTCACATCATTATTTGTATATTTATTTTTAAAAACAATTATATTGAATACAAAAATACAAATCTTTTATAAATTTAATCATGGTACAAACAAATGCATAGTTTGTACATATTTCCAACAAACAATACACGATGGATATTTTTATTTCATATGTTGATAAAAACGATGCAGATGTAATGATTATTTGCGAACTTGAACTAAAATAATCATAAAAAGTTGAATTTTTTGATAGAAAATGTTGACATTAATGATTTGAGATAGTATGAAGAGTTTGCTGAAGTACAGTTTGAACAAGTTTATTTTGTCCATGTTGTGGATGTCGAACAAATAGTTTCTTAAGAAAAACACGCACTGATTCATTGGTATATATCAAGAAGACAACATCAATAGACATGGTCAATGATGGAAGTATCTGACAACATGCATCGACAGCTGAAGGAATATAGTTGTTTTTACGGAACGTTTGGGTTAAAAAGACTGGAGCCCATCCTACGGAGAATATGGTAAAGGTACCAATCATGACTTTGAGTAAATGAATATCTCTGGCGTATGATACTTTACTACTTTGACCTCCTGTACGCACTTGGCGACTTGATTTATGCACATACAGAAACACGTGACAATTACATATGTCAACAATCATAGTTGACAAAATAAAAGTGTTTACAAGAGTATAGTAGGGTAAGAATGTTTCTACTGTAGAAACTGAACATGTAAAACTATTCACAAATAGGTAAGGTAACGCGGCAATGATTGAAATGAACCAACCGAAGCCAATAAAACACCATGGACATTTTATTGAACGGAAGAAATGTTTAATTGCATCAATGATTGTGAACTGTCGACTGAAAGCAGCCACACCATGTGAATACATCATTAGACATGCAGTCATATCAATTGAATATCCTTCAAAACGACATGGTAAAATACTTGATAGATTCTGTATTCGTTTGATTGTCATCATTAACATAACAACACTGAGCAATGTACTCATGATAGATATATTGATTGTGAACCAATTGAGTTTGCTTCTACGAAATGTTGGTCGAATAAGTATGAGAACAGTATTAGTTGGATAAAATCAGGCACAGAGTTTCTTGAAAAGTTAGACTGACTAACTCCAATGCCATTAATAGGAATGGAGGCGTTGCTAATATTACTTGCCATCAGTTTCATTGACAAATAACTGAAAAAAGCAAACGACGTGTGACAATTATAGTTTCTTCGAAGCAATTATACATCCGCTCAACTTCTGTCAAAAAGAAATGTTTATAACAACCAATCTATCATCGGTTGCATCAAACGAAGTATATATTAGATCTTTGAACAAAGAATATGTTGATTTAGAACATGGATGGTTTCAATAAATATTTGCCATATGAAACTTGCAAGAAAATTAGAGTCCCAATATGTGAGATTGTTCATGAAGTTTAGATATAATGACTAATACTAGATCAATGCCAACGTAGATGTAAGATGAAATTAGACCTCGATAGTTAGAATAGTATAATGAGGATAGAATATCAAAGAAAAACTATATAAACCATGTGACTCATGCATGTCTTATTCCAGTGTCAGTTTTTTACACGCCATATATAATGATATTCCGTCTGTTTTTTAAATAAAACTTAGATTGTTAAGACAATTTTAAGTTGACATGTTTTTCTCCTCACATTTCATTTAACTTGTTTTCCGCTGCGATGATATTCAAAGAATATTGCTCATTAGAGTTAGATTTTCCATGAATCGAAACATTTTATCTCTATATTTGTTCACGATCAGCAATTTATTTAAAAGACTTTATCTTCTCTTGTGCACTTTGATAGACACATAATAAACGACTATGGAATTTTTTGACGTTTACTCTTTAACTCAGAGACATCGTTTTTTATGATAGAATTTAATATATTTGATATGCAGAAGTGGCAATAGTTATTCAATAAACAAAAAACAAATCAATGTATGATTTCATCTCTGACTTTGAACGGAGTGATCCTGTTAGTTTAACAATGGATAAGATTGTAGTCGAAAATATGAAGCCTAGTGACACAGTTACTCAACAATTTACTATTTTTATTTTCTTACAAGAAGTAGCTAGTATGATGACGCTCTTGAGTACAACAAGAACTTACTATCATATCTTCGTTTAAAACAGATATAGTAGCTACACATACATAATATAGAACACGAAATTGATACATCCATGATGAATGCAAATATTGTATGTTGATAACGACATTGTAAAGGTAGTTTTTTTTTGTTTTAGAGAATCTAATGCTGTTTAATTTTAAATAGAAATCTATCGTGTCTCGCGAATTTTTGAAAGTTTTCCTATTGACTAATGTGCTTCAGAATAGCATCGTTTTTCTTCAAATAATAATCTCTCAAAACCTTCGTCCCAAAATAAATGATGGCCTATTAGAATAATTTCTTAGAATTATTATGAACAAATTGTACACGACCATTATTAACAAAGCGATATTTAGGAATCACATTGCCAATATCTATTTTCGGTTGTTATTCATATCGCACAAGTACTTTATTTCAGATGAAATACTTCAACGAAGCGCGAAATAAATGGCTTGTTTCTTTTTTCATAATTACACTTTGGTATAATTTATAGCTTCGTCGTCTTGTTCTCAGCCTTTATTTTATTTAGAATATAATAAAATTTCTCTTATCGTCAATTCATTCGATAGTTTCTTCTATAATTTAAAAGTTCAGAGATCATTGCAATAAAGAATATTGAAATGATTCCATGAATATTTATTTCACTTGTTACTCGTTGATTTTCAAATTTGAGCGAGATAAGAAATACTAATCAATACGTGACCAATAATTGATTCTACCATAATGTAATCATTTCTTGAAATGGTTCGCTTTACTAAAATCGAATGAAAATGAAAAAACAATATAATTTTTCATTGAACTAGTAAATGAAGCAGGAAAACATGATATGCATTGAATGTCATATACAAAGAGCAACAACGTCGATTCGATTCTGATATATGTTTTTTCTTTTTGCCTCTAGTTCTTCCGTAATGAGTTTTTTTTTGTCAATTTTTTGTCTTAACCTAGTCAGATTACCTATTTCAATCTGTAAAAATTCAAAGTCAACTGTTGATCCATAGGATAGGAAAGTTGATTTGTCAATGTTTTGCGATAAAAAGAAAGCAGGAATCCTTTGATTATTTTAGTTTGTCAATATACTGATATCTCGTATATGATTAAGAAAAGCATGTAAGTATAATTCTCGGTATATTAATTCTACTTGAACTAAATCAGATCAATATTATTATCGCAAAAGCAAACGTATATTATTCAGATCAACGTTTGATCAAGCAATAAAAAAAGAGTAAATTTGCTGAAAAACTACTCAGCAATATCGTATTTGTCGAATAGATTAGAAGCATTGACTAATTTGTGTTATCAGTGAATCGAAAAACTGCTTTTCATTCTAATGGACTTCTCATTTTCTATTTTTCATAACAATCGTTAAGATGAATTGGTTTTCAATATTATTTTTTCTCATATTCATACATGTTTATACTTGCCAAGAAAACGAAGCAAAAATCAGTGAAGGTTCGGAAGCGTCAGTCGATGCTTTTCCATGGATGGTTTCAGTACTTTTTGGTTTTGGAAATAATCTAAAACATTTATGTGGTGGAGCAATTTTATCTGATACTTTTGCATTAACGGCCGCTAATTGTGTTTCACAAGGTGTATTTTTCCCTATTTTCTTTTCAGTCAAAGCAGGTATACATAATATGTATAATGGAAGTGAAGACGTCGAACAACTTCGGACAATATCTCAAGTAATTCTACATCCGAATTATTCTGCTGCCAATTTTCTAAATAACATTGCACTGATACGTGTTTCACCACCATTCAACATTAAAACACTAAGTGTATCCACTATTTCATTATCAAATTTAACATCACTTCAAAATATGAATTTAACAACAATAGGATGGGGTCTTGCAACGAATCAGTCAAATGTGTCCATGGCATCTACGTTTCTACAAGAAGTAACTATACAAGAAAACGTTGAATGTACCAACAAAGCAATTGATCCGCGTACACAGCTTTGTGCACCCGGTGAGCTTTTTTCTAATTCGTTTTTAATTGTTTCACAATAATTTCTAATTGAATTTTATTTTTATCTTCAAGGTGCTTGTCAGGGTAGGTCAATCATAAAATATTTTATCTAAATATTATTTCATTATTTGAGATACTTTTTCCTAGATGATACTGGTGGTCCATTGATGATTTATTCAAACTTTAGTGAACAATATGAACTTGTTGGTATTACAAGTTTTCGTAATATATGCACTAGCGAAGGGTTATTCACTCGAATAGCACCTTTTATTGATTGGATCTTGGCTACACTAAAAAGTCCACAACCGACTGTGCCTACATTTCCGACTTTCACAATTCCAACTCCAAAACCAGATGTACTTGGTAAGTATCGTATTTTTAAGACATATTTTTCATCATCATCATCATCATGTGTAACTTGTTACTTTTCCTAAGGTCCTCCAATTCCATTTCAATGTAATACAAGTTATCCATGTGGTTGCTCACGAATACCTGTTGTATTTCATGATGAACCACCATTTCCGTTTAATCGCTATCGAATTCAAGGAAGAATTGTTGGAGGTGAAAACGCCCAAGCACATAGTTGGTCATGGATGGTATCATTAAGAAGATTTAATGGACATTTTTGTGGTGGTTCTCTTTTAAATGAACGATGGGTATTAACAGCTGCTCATTGTGTCGATGGTGTTTCTGATATAACAATTCATATTGGTGTACACAATGAAGCATTACCGTCAATACAACAAAGTAGTACATCGGAAATAATTATACATCCAAATTATGAGCGACCACCTAGATATGTTAATGATATTGCTCTTATTCGCCTTTCAACACCAGTAAACTTCACGTTGCATGTAAATTATGCTGGTCGTACTTGTCTACCATCGAAGACATCAGGAATACACTATCCACAAGTTAATTCACGTTTAGCAGTGATTGGATGGGGTAGATTACTTTCTAATGGTGGTCGACCTCAAGTATTGCGCCAAGTTCGTGTGAAAACAATAGCTGATAATGACACCCGATGTCTTGGTTCAATTAAAAATGAAGAACGACAGTTTTGTGCCATGGTTGATGGTGGTGGAAAGGATTCTTGTCAGGGTGACTGCAGTTTAATATATTTTGTTTTTCTTATGGATAAATTGAATAATGAATATGAACATCTGCTTCTATATTTATAGGTGATAGTGGCGGTCCAATTCATCAATGGCTGAATGATCATTGGGAACAAGTTGGCATTGTAAGTTTTGGAACTGGATGTGCACAAGCAGAAAATCCTGGTGTATACACTCGGCTCTCTTTCTATCATGATTGGATTCAATCAATTATTAATGGAAATAATTTCACAGTAGCAAATACAACAACAGTGAATACTGATACAATGACTATTCCATGCACTAACATGCCAACTACAAGCTTTACAACAACAGTTCGCACAGACACAGTGACAGTCCCATTCACTAACATACCAACTACAAGCTTTACAACAACAGTTCGCACAGACACAGTGACTGTCCCACATGCTAACATGTCGGCAACAAATGATGGTAGAAGAGTTTCTACATTGAAGACAAATCTGTTGTTGAATTCGATTTTTTATTCATTTTTTATTTGTGTGTTATTCAGCTGATCTTTTTTTGGGACCATTCAATCATAAATTTTTGATTTCGACAATTCTTTACAATTATGAAGATGATCTATGAATGAACAATACAAGAAATCAACTGATTGAGAAAAATGAATTGAGCAATTTTATTTCTTGTGCTAACTCGAAGAATATTTTGAATTTTTTTTCTTTTCGATAAAAGCATTTCTCTATAACTATGAAAATAAGCTCTCTTCTTTTTGCATACTTTATCTAGAGGTGTCAGCCGAAGGGTTGAACGGCGGCGGCGGACAACAATTTTCAATTTTTAAAGATTTCCAGCGGCTCGTTATTTGAATGAGTAATGTCTTCAGTGGCGGCTGCTACAAATTCTTAAATTTTTTTCCACAGCGGCGGCGCCGGTTGATATTTGCAAGTCCTTATGTGACGGCGGCGGCTGAGTTAAAAATTCGCTGATGAAAATCAAAAGAAAAATGTTCGATTCGATCGCATATGTATTGATGTTAGCGGCGGTGGATGACGCTACCAAAAATTTTTATCTCTTGCAGCGGTGCAACGGCTAAACTTGTTCTTTCGCAGCGGCGGCTCCTCAAAAATTCTTAAAATTACCAACAATTTGGTGGCGGCGGCGGCTGATATTATAGAAAACTCGGCTGCTGCGGCGACTCAGTCGCACTGTTGACACCTCTAATTGTATCAGTTTAAAATAGTTTGGTTTAGTTGAAAAGCATGTCAAATTGAGAGTATTAGTAGATGTTCAGTTGAGTAAACCGAACAACTGATCCTACAAGGGTTCAAATGGATTTAATTCTAGTACACGTGTCTTTTTATCAAGAATCTCTGATTAATTTTTTTCAAATTTTGAATATTAGAGCGATCTTTCTAGTGAAAACAATTACTTATGAAGAGTAGCCACTGAACTGTGTGATAGGAATATTGAAAAACGTTAATGCTCAAAGATTTACATAAAATTACGAAAATTAAATATATTTTCATACCGTTGGTTAATTTTTGCTTGATCCTCCTCTGTAAGAATCGGCACTCAGTAGCGACTTAGAACGATGTAATAAAGAGTATTCAGTAAGCTGTGATCACTTCAGGTAGTATTCGATTCTTATATGTTTTACGTTACGGTGTGTTAATAATTGGAGAGTACGCATTATATTTCTAAATTGATTTCCTACTTTGATTTTTGAATTTACCTCTTATTTTCACAAAGATATAAATGATACAACATTCATAAGATTGTTTTGAATCGTTTCGCTGGTATCTAGAACAGAAAAATTGTAGTCCTTCGATCATATACCAACAACATGAGTGAATATTTTATGTTGCTGTATATCACTCTGATGTTATGCCATTCACCGACTCGTTAATGAACCCTGAAACGTCAATCTTGCAGCCTACTACTTTTTTGATCATCTGAAGTTCGCATGAACACTATCATCATACAATATAAATAATATAGCTATTATGTAATTACGATTTTGTGATAGGACTTTAATAGTTCTGGAGAAGATTTAAGTTTTTAGAAGAACAGACAGAGTAACATTTAATTTGAAAGGTATTGGCTCTAAGAAAATGTTGTGTTTCCACGCTGTTTGTCTTGTAAAAAAGGCAAGTTTTGGGGGAACTACATGCTTCTAAGTATTTAGCACTCTGCTGCAACTTTTGTACTCAGAATAAACGTATCGAAGCAGAACATTTCGTGCGTTTCAGTATGATTTCTGAAATTTTGGCAAAATACAACGTGAAAAACAAATTGTGATGATGAGAGACAGAAGTCAGTAGCATAATATAGCTACTAGTCGTTATTAGAACATATATAGAGCTACGATACAAGTGGACCTCAAATGGAAGTTTCAACGTCAGTCAATCAGAGCAGCACTGAAAAATACTTAATTGATACTCATTTTAATCGTATAATTGAGGACAGGATCATTCGAGTTAGTTTAGTACGGAATCAAGAAAAATTCCGAGGATAAACATTGAAAAATGAATTTCAACAAAGAAATTGAGTAAACATCGAAGAACAATATTTATAACAACTAAATGTGAGCACATCATAGTGCTTTCCTTTTATTCAACATATTTAATAAGACGAAAAACAAATGTTTGCAATGTATTTCATAAAAATTTATGAGATTTGTTTTATTTCTATCTATTTAACTTGAAGATATGAAGAAAAAAACTGAGATTTAGACAAAGAATCGATTTGAACTTCTCATGTCTGTGTTTAAAATATCAAAATAATGCGCAGAACAAAACAAATCTAAGAAAAGGATATCTGTTGAAGAGAATAAAATCTATAATAAATCTTCAATGAAATGCAAGGAATAATCGTGATTCACGATTCAGGCAATATGGCATCTTGTCGAGTAATCCATTAGGTAGCTTCCTGTCAGAAGTAATGTAGTCTTTTCAGTTTCGTACGTTGTTTCTATTTTAAATTTAGTTTTCTTCATTCATTACCGGTTTTCATATATAAAAGAATATCAAGACTTTCATACGCACTAAAATAAAAATAAAAAGCAAATATCTTTTATTATCCAATATACAGATTTGTTCCTTGATAATAGTTCTACGAACTTTTATATTCCACTGTAAACTTATATGAAGAAGTACGATCGATCCTGCTTAGTTATTTCTTTTTCGTTCAAATCTTTTAGATCATTTCTTTATAATCTTCATACTATTTGAAATGCTGTTACTTTTTCTTTGAGTTAATCCAAGCTTAGTACTATTTCCTGTTTATGAAACACGACATCAATTTCTCATTACAATCTTTCAAATACTACTTTATCGTAATAGTCTAATAGTCAATCGCCGATAATTTATCTACTATCGAAATACTAACGATAGCACGAACAAATATGTAACAAGTTTTTATATGTTCAAGGAATTGCATCGAAATGAAAAATACTTATGACGAGTTTCGTCATAAACAAATATCTTATAATTAATAAATCTTAGTTTATGCGATACATTCTTACAGTTTTTTGTGCTGCTACAATGAATGCGTGAATATATTGGTCAAATCAACGTTCAGATTTCCACAAAGACAAACAAGTGGACAACGAGACAACTGTCTATTTGTAAAAGAAATGAGATACATAGAAATTACATTGAATAGAATCTCCAGACATAGCTAATAAATGATCCATTTAACTTACTTCATGTCCATCTACAAAAAAACAAGTATATTCTATAAGGTAGTGCACGGGAAAAAATTATAATAAACTTTTCATTCTTTCGATTTTGTCAATTTCCTTGTCTGTTTACACTTTTGTAAAAAGTAGAATTATTGAAGTTCTCAGTACACAATTTCTATTTAAATTTAGTGAGATCCACAAGATTCTGGCAAAAGAAAATATACATCTTTAAAGTACATTGTTGACTCAGTTATTGGAAACAGAAAAGTTCATTAAAATATCGCACAACAATATTCTAGTTGTCTAATGAATGAAGAACAATTCGAAGTTCGTCGTCAATGAGTCAAAGACATTATTCTTATTTTGATGTGTTTTGTATTTTATTAATTTTTCAAAAGAATTTTCAAGATTAGGTTGCTTTCAATGCTAATTTTTGTTATACTCCTATACGATTCTATTTGCCAAGAAACTCAAGCAAGCTTGTTTGATGATTCATGTCTAATAGTAACATCATCGGTTTCATTTTTTACAGAATGAATTTTGTATGCTTGTATTTTTATCAATGCCAACTTTTCATTGCTATTATTAAGTCAATTAACATAGTCAGAGAGGCACTAGTTAGTAATTTAAATGCAACAAGTTGGAATATCCTTGACAACCAGATAGTTTTCCTATTTATTTATTCATTAAATAGGAATATTGTCATCATTAAATACGTTCATGTATTTATCATATCCATGGAACATTGAAGTATAATACTAGTTTATTGTGAAACGTGTGTTGATTATTGAAAACAAAATCAATAACATCGTTATGAATCACTCATATATTACATTGAAAAACTACGAATCAATATGTACAGAATAAAAAAAGCTCATTGAAAACACTGTTTGAAATTAGCAATCTTATAAAAATTGAAAATTTTGTTTTCTATCGTTTATGATTAATATCATATTTTTTCATGGGCTTTCCTGATACATAAATATCAGATTAATCCAACCTATTCAATACGACATACTGCTAAACAGAAATAGAAAAGCATCACAAGCTTTCGATTGGTTGCTAGCCTTAAATTTTCTTTTTTTTGTTTTGCATATGTCACGATACACGTTCTCATTTATATTTTATAATAGCACACCAAATACCGACACTTTGTTGCAATGCGATGTTTTTTTTTTGTCTAGCATTCTTATTTTTACAAAGAAAAGCATAATACAATATTATTTGCCACTACTCATATACCATGTCACGCGAAACCAAGAAAAGCAGAAAAGAAATGAAATCTTCTTCCGAAAAAAGAAACGATTTCGCTGAAAGAAATAGAACCAGATAGTCATGCTATGACTGTTTATGCTAATTAACGGAGAACAGTAAGAATAAAAATTCTAGAAAGCAATTGACTAAATTAAGTATTGAACGAAAAGTATCTTTATCGTTACTATTCACTTCTATAAATTCAAAATTTATTTTCTATTTTTTTCTTCTCTTGTCTTTTTGAACGATGTTCTGAAATATTATTCCAGTCATTCTTGCTTTTATTCTATTTTAATTTCTTTATGAACATTAACGCCAGGAAATAATAAAGATAAAAAGAGATTCTCACATAGAAAAAGCTGTTAGTGCAATCCCTGTGGGATTAAAATGTGAAACACGATGGAACTCCTTTGCTGGAACCTGTCTACTACGATCTGTGAGTCTTTGTAGTTTTTCTGCCACTGTCTGTAATCATATATGCAGCCTTTCGCTCACGGTCTGTATTTTGATCTATGGAGTCGGTAGAGACCATCACA
>OENM01000066.1:90642-164638 GCA_900239745.1 Rotaria magnacalcarata
CCAAATTTCTACCCTATATACTTCAACACTGCTTTCAGATCGTATTTCA
This sequence comes from Rotaria magnacalcarata, assembly GCA_900239745.1. Lineage (NCBI taxonomy): Eukaryota > Metazoa > Rotifera > Eurotatoria > Philodinida > Philodinidae > Rotaria > Rotaria magnacalcarata. The sequence continues at coordinate 90,692 of OENM01000066.1, forward strand.
CAAAAGAACATAAACATTGACTATCGAAAGCCAAAAGTAACTAGCATAAACTAGCGTGGCAATCCTAGATAATGAAGCCTAATCAACAGCCTAAAGGTGCATCACCAGCCTTCAAGCACCACCTGTCACATTCACCTGCTTGTTTTAATTTTCAAACATTATCAGACCTACCTATTTGCCTATTTATTACGTTATTCAAAAACAAAAAGTTCACTTACTATTATCCAAACGTCTCCCATAATTATTCTATTTAGTATACTCAAATTTAAAAGACTGCAGGGTCAGTGATTGCGAATCTATCTATTTGAGACCGAACAAGTAGAATAGAATATCTAAACGATTCAGTATTTTACCAATGTGACTGTTCTTTCTCATCATTGCACACTGAGTTTTGCTTTCAAGAGATGCCACATGCGAGTATATAATTAATTTTTTTTGTCATCATACTGAAATATAGAAAAATCTAATTATCCGATTCGTAGAGCTTGAAATACACGGTGTCGTAATAGAACTTGATAATTGTAACTACAAAATGATTTTTATGTAAATATATTAATTGCTTTTTTTGCATTTTCAAAAGTAAAACACGTCTGTGTACTGCATGTTTTTATGTCTGTCTACAAGCATTCAATTATTACTAGTTTTGTACAGACATTTTTAGTTTACTCACTGATGAATTATTACAGGAAAGAAGTTTAAATTAACTCTATTTTAATATGTTTTTGTTCCTACTCAAATTTAGGATAAATAAATGTGAAAACATCGGATTCAAATCCGAGTGTCATGTGTACTTGAAAAAGTAAAACTAATTGATGACAGATTGATTTTGATCAAACTATCTAAAGAAATAAAAAACAAAGTGAATAGACCTTTTCACTGTTTGAAGTACACATAACACTCGGATTTAAATCCGAGGCTTTCGCATTTATTCTATAAGACATATATCTCATCTCATCAAGATACATCCCTTGTCACTAAATTACAAGGAGAAAATACAGGCGTGCTAAATTAACATGGACCACACTGGATGTGATCCTATCCGGTGATCACTGACTCTACTCTCAGAGTGATATAATATCTTTAGAAATCACAAAAACTGAGCTCAAATTCGCGTTTAGCTTGGAAGACCGGGTAAGAAGAATTATTTTTGAATGGATTTGCGTTCGTATCTAGCGGGATTACGATCGTAAGCAACTTCATGAATCTATAGGAGATATATGATAGATACAGGCATCAGTATTTTCCTAACAAATTACCAATATTAATAGCTATCGGGTTCGGGTTTTTACCTTTCGATAGTCTTGTTGCCTAGCTACAAAATCAGGTATTTGGAAAACCACCAAACTACTAGTCATCTGAAACATATCTAGCCAATTTGGTTTCTGGATGCAGCTTTTGTGCATTTTGACACCTTTTTCAGGCGATGTTTTGTTAGAAAGCTACGATTTGGTTCAAAACTAATGTCAGATTCGGAATCAGCGTTAAAAACTCAGTTGAACACCCGATAGCTTAGCAATTTCTTCACGGATCCTTCTCATCTTCGAACTCGACTGAAATATTGATGAGATCATTCTCTGTACAAAATTTCATGACAATTGGATGAGGCTTTCAAAAGTTACCGTGTTAACGGACGGCCGAACACACTGACTGAATCTAGAGTGTACTCACTTTTTGAGTACACAAAACAAAAATCTGATTGCCGTAGACTTTAGTATGCATAGAATAGATTTATTTTCAATAGTTATTAAAGTAATCTTATCCTTCATCTATGACTTTAGTCCGACCATACTTCGAAGTATTCTCACAATTATTGACTAGCCAAAAGAGAAAATAATGTTGTTGCGCATTCAAGATTGAAAATTATCAGCAACACATAATGACAAGAATTATCGAAAGAATTAAAATTTTGAGCACCCCGTTTTTCTATGGTTTTCATACAATTATCATGCTAATTTATATATGTTTGAAAAGTTCATTTGGATACGTTAAGAAATAACAGACATGCTGAACATGCTGTAGAACTGTCTGATATTAATACATTCATTAATTAACAATAATTTTAAGTTTAGTTCAGTAACATTCTGTTTTTGATAAAACAAAATAAAGATCACCGCATTTTATAGTTCTAGTATATCTTATTGATAAATTTTATTAAACTGATGTGTCTATACTAAATGGACAAAAAACTAACTTTAATAACGATAACAAATGCGTTCCATACAAACAACAATATTCTAACACAAGTAAATGACTTCTTAATAATGCAGATATGAAAGAAGACATTATTTTTTTCCAATAAAATACTTTTCATCTCATATTTTTATGCAAGAAAACACTTTTTTCTTTTCTTTATTAATTTCTTGCTTCTTTTATGCATCCGGCATATTTTATGAATGTAATTTAGATTCGCGAATTACTAATATTTCATTTGATAATTTTACTGGATCCATTTTTATAATTGAGTCAATATTAGATGATGATGCAGATGATAAGCAAGAACTTATGTTACCTTCATCTCAAATAAACACTAGTAATAATTTCTTAAATCTTCATAACCACACAAAAATTAATTACGCATCCTGTACTAGCTGCAAGAGCAAGAAAAAAAGATAAAATTGATTCAAAATTAACTAGTCGTAGAAGTTCATATAAATATTTACCATCAATAATTTTACCAAATAATTATGTAATGTTTTTAAGGGAATATTTTTTATTTTAATAAAAAAAGTTTTTTCTCTCTAGATGGAAAAATTTCAGGATGAAAAGAAAAATGAGAACTATGACTCACTCGAATCTAGTCGTGATCTCTCTTTATCAACAAACTCATCTGTTCAATATTCACAACGACAATTTACAACTAAATATCAGCCGTTAAGTACATTGAATGAAGATTTAAATACAGATAATGTTTTTCATAATCGATCAATTAAACATTCATTTATCAATTTAAAACAAAATTATTCCGAAGAAAATACTGCTAGTCATAACAGATACGAACAACCATATCGTTCAGGTTTACTTTATGAGGAACCCGAAAAAATGCTTAAAAGCTCCAGCGAAAGTTCACATTTGGATATATTAAATAAATCTCATCAACACATAAATATCCATAGAAATGAAATTATTCATCCTTCTATTCAACCGTATCGATCGTTAAATGATGTAACTAATAAAACTCAACGATCTAAACTTGAAATAAGTCAAAAACCAATTACATCACCATCAAAAAAATTAAGAAATAGAAGTAAATTAAATATTCGTGTTGAATCATTAATGCCATTATCAACATCATTCGTTTCGTTGAATGATGAACAAAATCATTCAACTACAAATATGACGAATAGTTCAAGTAATCAAACAGTATCTTATTCCAATCAATCATTTTATGAACAAATAAAATCAAAAGCAAGAACACCACTTAATAATCATTATCCAAATCAAGAACGAATAAAAGCACATATTAATAGATCAGTTATTGACCGACAACATCAATCTTATTTAACAATGTCACAAAGAAAAGATGTCATACAAAAAATGGCATCGTCGAATAATTCAAAATTACAATTTAATAATCATTTATCGAGACCACAAGAACAATCGACTACAAGATTTTATCCAAGTAAACGTTTTTATTTCATATAGATACTAACTAATGCGTTATTCATGCTTCGGATACATAGTATGTTCATAAAAACTGAAAGATTTCATTTGTGTTTATTCATTTGACGAATCATTATTAGAATTTTTTTAAGGATTTCTATTCTTTGAAAACGTATTACTTGCATTTTCACTTATGCGTAATGACATCTGAAAAAGAATAGAATTCTTCATATTTAACTACGTTCTCTAAAATTCCAAAATCAATTATATATTCTTCACATCCAAAGATTTCTACAATCGAATTTTAGATAGACCAAAACGAGTAAAAAAATGAATGCATATTAGTTTTATTAATAGAAACAAATCTGCCGTGTAGTAATTGAATTTTGACAAACAAAAATAACTATGACATAAGTTTAATTGAAATATTTGTATTAGTAAATGAAATTGATATATTTTCTTTTTTACTTTCTTTTCTGGATATAAAAAATTAAATTAATTTGTCTCATTCTATATCTAAATCACGTTAACGATGAGATTGAATTGCATTCTTTTTAATTTGAGGATATTGTCGATTGCAATCAGATGGTTTTTTGCGTTGTCACCGAAATTGTATGCTAGAGCGACAGTGTGAGAATACTAAATCCGTTTAATGATAAACTACTCCCAGTCGGTCGATGATTTAGTAAAGATTTTTATCAGGTTCGATTAACAAAAATGATTTTAAATGCTCGTACAATATAAAATTTATATATAGTATCATCGGAGCAAGCAAAACAACCTTTACTAACTTTGTCCAATGAAGAAATTATTGATTATTTTAAAGAAAAACGAAATCGTAAGAAGAAACAACAATTAAATAATATTGATCAATGGCAGCAAGATTCTCAAAAAGAACAACGTCAAGTCAACAGTATATTTTTATGCTACTAAAAAGAATGTTTATTCAACCCAAGTTTTATTTTATTTTCAGCAAAGCACACTGAGAAATCGTTAAAAACAAGTCGAAACTCCGAAAATTCACCGAATCAAACAGATAATTTTCGTTTAAACTCTTCTCATCACCATCATTATCATCATCACCATGAACATGCTAATGATCGTAATAACGATCAACGACGAACGATCACTAATAATTTCTTTGCTCATGAAAGAGGTCATAAAGTTCAACACAATCATTCACGAAATATAAATTTTAAAGGAAAAGCCAATAGTGATTTCAACCGACGAACACAGCCACTTGAATCAGTGTATCAATCGAAATCCATCGGACTTATTTTGCAAACTAAAAAGTAAAATAAATTTCACAAAAGCCTTACAGTTCGTTTGTTTTTTGTTCTTTCTAGTTCAACAATGAACCGAAATATTGAATCCGAATCTGAATATTTTACTGGAAATACCATTCCTCTCATTCGATATCGTACCACTAAAGTAATTCGTATACCTAACATAAATTCTCAAACTGAAAAAAACGATCAGTTTTATCAAAGAGAAAAATTACCATCTAAATCTTTGAATAATTTATCACGAACTATTCGAATTGAAGCAAGGAATACAAACGACATTTCACCGGCAATAGAAACTAATCGATTCGATAACCAATCAAAAAAGTGCTCAATACAACTTCACAAAACACAAAAAAACTTAAATAAAGTTTTCAAAACAAGATCACCAACATCCTGGTCGATTCTATCAGACCATCAAATACATGAACAACAATCTAATCCTGAGTTAATGGATCATCAGTTAAGTAAGAATTATGAAATGATTGCCACCGATGATCAACAAGATTTTCATCGAAGATACGTTAATCCTGCCGATAAGTATGTGTGAAATTTACAATACATCAGATTTCACTTATTTTGCTCGTAAAATATAGCTTTTCATGCACTTTGTTAGAAAAAGAAACTGATTATATTCTGATCGATTTATTACTTTCGTTCATAATGAAATCAACAAAACATACGAGTTACTCATAATGAGTCTTGAATGAGATACTCGATTTCTTTCGTGTTCATTTTTTGTTTAGGAACTTGATACTAAAGGAGTTTATCGCTATCGATATCTACATCGAATCATCAGATTTTCTCGCAAAATGACTTTTTAGACCCCAACTCAAATATATAAATCAAAATTATAATATCGTGCTACAATCCATTTCTCCTGTGGAGTAGTATTGAAGTCAAAAAATGTCTGCTATCATTTATCAACATCTGAAAGTGATCGATAGCTTCGAATGAATGATAAAAGCAAAAGCGTGGATTTTTGCAGCTAATTGATAAAAAAATGCAATTATTAAATATCATACATCAATGTATATAATTTTTTCACATGTTGTTAAGATTCTGGAGGCTCACTAACAGAAAAATTTGATAATATTATAGAAAAACTAATGCAAGTTGCGCTTACACTCATATTTTTATTAAAAAATTGAACAAGCAAGAAAGCAGATATCTTAATTCAGAGTTACTAAAGTTAGCTTATAGTTTTCATTCGATCATATGCCATATTACAACGATAGTGTGATCAGAATATTTTCAATGTTTTTAATATACTACGTATATAAATTTTATCCTCAAATTCAAACAAATTGTGACATTTTTACAGAGTTTTTTTATTTTTAGCTTACAACATTCTTTATTTCATGATTATTCTTCGCAGAGATCTTCTCATGGCACATATCCATCTGTTAATATATCTGATTCTAATAATCGAAAAGATCCTGTTATTCAAAACTCATCAAATCAACTAAATACATCCAACATGATTGTAAACCGTGAAAGTTCTTCATTCTTTCCGTTGGATTATTTGTCTCCGACGGATCGATTATCGTTACCATCAGAAAAAGTTAGAATATCAACACAAGAAGATAATTTATCGGCGAACTACGATAGTGATGCTAGTTGGAGTGATGATGACTGGAGTGACGATTCAGCTGAACTTATATATGTTGATAATCGCTATGAAGTACAAAAGTAGAAGACGAACTAAAACCTCTCTATTGTGAACATCATCGGGACAGTTCAAAACATATGTCTAAGATAGATATTCATGATAGAGAGCTGACGCGTCATTCACTGTTGAATAAAGAAAATAATTCCATAATATCGACTTCTGTATATTAGCCCGGGGATAATTTTTGCTTAACAGTTAGATCCTGACTTGTCACATCATTGTTTGAAAATTATTTGATGTAAAGTCACACGAAGTATTATATTTTTCATCCGATACATGTTATGATAAGCCATTCACTTTATTATTATCATAAGCTAATTGTATTTTTGTTTATATAGTAGAGCCATATCGTTATTTAATTCGTAGCCACATATCTAAAGTACATAAGAAACAAGTGACAGAGAATAACAATGAGTCAAAAAGAAAACATCTTCATGTTGAAGAGGTTATATTAGTTATGGAGACTGTGAAAAAGTGTTTAGGTTAGAGAGAAGCACGGTCAGTAAAAATCAATCGATCAAATCTAAAGTTGTTTATTATAAGAAGATGATCACTTTGGAGAGATTTTAACCAGTCGAGATCGTTTTACAAAATACTTCTATTTGTTTTGTTACTTCTAACATCAGAACAATAATCCCATTTTCAAACTTTAACAAAAGTTGTGCTTCGTCAGAAGCAGTTTTCTTTTTCATTTGTAAACAATTTCAAAATAGAGAAAAAAGTTGATTGTAATTACATTACAGTGAATTTAAAAAAAAGGATTCAGCATATTTTTCGTGTAGTACACACAAAAAAAGAACAATGCATATGAATAAAATTATTTTTGGGTCAGTGAAAATAAGACTCAATGATAAAATCAGTAGCATAGTTGTTTGTAGATGAATTGAAAGCGAGCATGTCTAGGTTTGCAGCACAACAACTAGTCTGACTTGATTCGTTGGTATCATAATGAGCGTAAGTCGAAGATTGAGTCAAGTCAAAGTTATTTGGTCTGGCTTCAGCATTTCAGAAGTCATATGCTTATGGGTCGTCTTCTTATTCGAGATAGCATTGGTAAGGTAATTCAGTTTCAATAGTAGATGCTTCAATTAAACACAAATTTAATGCTATTGTAAGAGTCACAATGGCTGATAGGGAGAGTTTATTTGGATCTTGAAGATGGATAGGAGAGATTAAGAAGCAACTAGGAACAAACACATACATATTGCTTGTCTTTGAATGAAGTTCGCACAGAAAATATTCAGCAATAATTGATATTTTCTTACTTGCTAAATAATGATGAGCTTCATAGAAGATTGACAGTATTAGCTAGATTTTAGTGAAATATAAAACATTTTCAAAATTTCAGTGAAATTTGAACATTATCAAAATCCAAATGAGCAAATATAAACGATTCTAGGGTGAATTGTTTTACGTTTAGTTAAAACTTGATCGCCGTTGTTTGCAAAAAGAAAACTCGCTTTTAATTAGATGCAATATTACTAATGAAAATATGTAATTCTATTTTCAACGAAAGATATTTTTTCATTCATCTTTAAAATTTGAAATATATGATGGATATATTTTGATTACACATCAATTGAATAAATGATGACACCGTTGTAAGCATTAATGCTAATCCGTAGAACCCATTGAAGTTTTCTTCATTGAAGATAACTGTATGTTAATATTTCAATTGCACGGAATCATTACAATCAGATACGAACTCAAAAGATTTTCAATATATCTTCATCTTCCTCTCATTACTATTGTTGCGGAATCCAATGGGGGAAAAGCGCGACTTTCGTACTTCGAAAAAATTTGAAGTAAGATGGAAGTAAGATGGAAGTAAGATGGAAGTACAAGGAAATATTACGGGATTATCACGGGAGTACAAGTGAAGTATACATGAAGTATTTGGGAGTAAAAGTTAGCCACAGAAGTCTCCCCCTTTTTTTGTGTTGTTAGCACAAAAACTGCTAAACATAATTGTACTAAATCGTTGGCTAATATTGATGAATGATCAGAGAATTCTTGTATTTATTTTCAATCGAATACATCAAAGAGTGTACCTTTACAAATACATATTTTATGCGAGAGCGCATACGTCAATTTACAAGATAGTTTCACAGTATCACTAACTGGTCTCAGTAAAGAGGAAATAACTTGTGATCCATGCATGTATATAAGAATATGTTTTTATAAAATGCAAATTAAATGAACACAACAATTAGATCAATATAGTCTATACCAATGATGTGTAGCATTCGTTGATTTATAAGTTTGTGTTAGATTTCAATTTGATATTAATTCACCTCACTTCGTGCCTACGATACCTATGAATTTCTAATCAGCTAATCAATAATGAATCAACTATTGAAATTAATCTTGCTACTGAAAGACTAAGACGATCTAGCACAGTTTATATTCGTTTTTTCAAACATTCTAATATTGAAAACAAGTCTATCTGATGTTTTCTCTCTTTTGAGAATGATGATTATTACATTTCCTTAGACTGAAATCACTAATCTTTAGAGAGTTCTATGATGTTGAATCAATTTTAAACTGAAGTAGCCACTAATGAAGAGAATCTTACCAATACAGAAGCCGTTTCAACAGCAACATAGAAATCCGGCACCTGTTGGATCTGAATGGCTAAGATGACTTCCCTTCAATACTATATCTGATTAAAGCATGTACACTAATTAAACACGGTTTAATTTTAATTTTAGTGCTAATATAAAATCAGTTGATGTAGAAATCATCCGACGCTACTGGCCCTTTGTTATTTCAGCTCTATTTAGAACCAAATGAGACGCTTCTAGCTCAAAATGATGATGGTAACAACGTTGAACAGTACAATTGCTATGCATCTGTATATAATTTATTACTTGTCACAAGGTGATTATTGCACAATTATCTGAGATATTCAGTTTAAACATTTGAATTATGGTTACACATTGAAATTGATCGAACTATTACATTAATTTCTTCGAGAAAAAACATGAAATCTCTAATAATAAATAAATACTGTTTTCTTCTAGCCTGTTTTTATTAATAATCATTATCTTATAGACTATAATCTAATTTCATATCTAACACTGAAATTATAGATTAAAGTAAATAGGGTTCGATCATTCGAAATGAAGAGGAATTCTGTTATATAGTGAAGCTCTAGCAAATGTAGAATTTACAACTCAATTTGAAAGATGAGAATGTCGATATTCCCATCATCATGTTTAATACTCAAACCTTGTATAAGTAACAATCATCAGAAATCCTATATGATGAATATAAATAATTAATCCGAAAAACTGAAGCTGGCTACACACATCAAACTCTTTTTGTTTTCTACTAAACTATGGCTTCTTATGTTTATCTACTAGGTTCTCACATGGTTCTGTTAGATTAGTTTTTAGATATAAATAAAATGATTTGGTCGATTAAAGATGCACTAGAAGCTCAATTTAATAAAGACCAAAGGATATTTTGATATGAAATTAAAAGTTCATTATATTACAAAACGTCCATATGTTGTTCTATGTTGCTAGGCGCATGAACGATTTTCAATAATAATTTATATTTTAATCAAAAGGAAAAACATCAATAAGTTTCAGATCATTAAATAAAATGCCCCATATGTTGATTTAATGATCCATTGACAACCTATATAAATAGTTTTCTTTTCTATGTATTTTCATATCTTTTCACAAATATTTTCCTTTAAAGATGATTCGTTGTTATAGCATCGTCTTAAGTATCTATCTATTCTGTTCATCAATATATGCTTCAAATGACTGGTCACACTTTGAAGCACGTAATATTTATCCAGCTGTTGATAAAAGTAATTGCGTATTTCCATTTACATACAAGAACCAAGTTTATAATGATTGTACAACAGATGGAGATAATGGAAACTTACCTTGGTGTTCATTAACATCAACCTACCAGGGTATGGGAACTTATTGCTATGATTTCTGGAACTCAAGTTTACAATGTCTTCCTAAGTTTACCATTAATGGAAAAACTTACAATAAATGTGATTTTTTATCAAGAACAGCAACTTATAAACAATGTAAAACAAATAATACTGCTGTTCCGTACCGTTATTGTATTGAACAACATCTTAAAAAAAGTGCAGTAGGTTTAAATCGTTTGAATTCGTGTGATCCAACTTATAAATCATTATCATCTCTTCATACAATGTGGTAAGCTATTATAAAACAAATATATACATATTTGTATGATTCGTTTTTATCTTGATTGAAATTTTCTATTGATTTTTATTTAGCTTCGGACCAAGTGATCATGCTATTCAAGTTCCAATCACTCCTACTGAACAACAGGATCTTCTCGATATGCATAATGCATATCGAGCCAACACTTCTGCTAGATACATGTTCAAACTTTATTGGGATGATGAATTAGCTAAAATGGCTCAAGCTCATTCAGATATGTGTTTATTTGATCATGATCTAGCCGTAAATCGTTATAGTCCAAAATATAATTGGAAAAATGGACAAAATATGATTATGACAAGTGAAATTCGCAGCTCTTTAGCGGATTTAGTAGACATGATGTTTAGTAGTGAAAAACTTAACTTTGTATATGGTACTGGGTGTGCTCCAGATCCAGGCACGTGTTTACATTATACGCAAGGGGTGTTAAGTAATATGACGCGCGTTGGCTGCGCTCATACACATTGTCTTTTTCCTGATCGAATTGAACGATATTTAACCTGTAATTACATAAATTCACAATACGCAGATAATTATATGATACCATATGTACCAAGTAAAGTTCTATTTCGTGATTTTATCTATTCATGAAAACGAATTGTATCGATTGTAGGTAGTGTTCCAGCTATTGATTGTCCATCACACGCAGTTGGAAATTTATGTGATTGTGGTAATAAAATTTGCAATTATAATAATGGTGAATATCTTGATCCGGCTACGTGCAATTGTAAAACAGCAGTGACGAAAAGATCGATTGGAAAACGAGCTGCTAATGATATTGATTCTATGAAGAGCAACCGAAGACAATTTGCAACTGTGCCACATGGAAAGAACATAGATTCACATGCACTTAAAAAAGTTTCAACTTAATTCCGTAAACTAAACTAATTAAAAACAATGTTAGAAAAAACTTAAAAGTAAATTGAGGATACATGACTAAGATGTTCTAGATGATATTCATTCGATTGAAACTGATTTTTTTCATCATTAGTTGATGTATATTTACTTTTAAAACATTGATTATATAAAATGAAATTGCTGCATTCTTCAAAACACACCGAATGAAATCCTTGAAAAACAGTTCTACAATCAAGTAATCGAATAGTAAATTTCAAAGTTTCGGAAGATTTTATCATATAATAGAAAGCTTGAGGCTAAAAAAACTGGTTATTATCTTTCCTGTAATAGATCTTCAGATTTATCATATGTTGCATATCGTGATCAAAAATAACCTATGAATATGGCAATAATAAATAGTTATATCCATTGACTATTGTGTTTCTTAATAGTATGATCAAAACGATTATCTCTCGTTGTTAAAGAAAGTCGTTAGTGTGAGTCTTGCAGAAGTAAAGGTTCAAATGCAATCTAACTGCTCTTAGTTATCATAGAGAGACTATTTTATTCTATCTTTTTCGAGACATACTTCTTCAACATAGTTTTATTAGATGGCCGTCAGAAATTCAATAGAAAAGAAACTCAGTTATAGAAAAATACTATTGTATAATTTGCAATGATGCTTCTATAATGTCTGTTATAATTTATGATCCAATCCTTTTAAATTTGTACGCAGTATAAATCTCTAGCTCCGTATTTCGACACGTCTTTTCGATCATGTGTCACAAACTTGTTGCGGTTATAATAATTGGTTTAGATGTGATCTATAATGCGGCCTACAAGACTCCCAAGCGTTCCATCCATATTAATATTATTGTTTAAATTCAAGTGTTAAAAGTAGATATCTGAAATATTCTCTACTCTAAAGATCAGACCTCATAAGAAAAAGTATTTTTATCATAATCAAAATTCACTCGTTTTCTCATCTTAGATTTCATCTGCTGAAGATGACGTCAATCATTGCTTGTCTAAATCAAATGAATGGAAAGATAACCTTGAAAAAAACATTTTAATAATATTCGATCGAAAATCGAAGAAAGCAATTCAGTTTTGTCAATTTTATAGCAGACATCATAGTATGAACATAGAATATTTTCGAATTCCTCCATATTTAGATAAAATAACTAAGAAAAACATAACTTAAACCGGTCATATTTATTATGAGACGATGATATTATGCACTATTATCCTATCAGGTAATTAGAATAATAAATATAATAAGCAGAAAAGAATAAAATTGAGACAATGATGATGATAATGATGATGATGACGCTTCTTCAAACATCTGATCTAGTAGAGTTTGAATTTCTTCATCTAATAGAATACTCCCATTTGAGAATGTTGTAGTTTGAATAGGCAATGTTGTTATTTGTGTTGTTATTTCATCATATTCAAATACTTGTTTCATTGCATTCACTAATGGAAAACGTTTTAATCGTTTTTTTCGATTTTTTTGACAAAATTTTCCACTAAAATCATCCATATCTAATGCCCAGATCATAGCACCACCAAAACCTTCACGTTTGACATACTCACACTTTAGAAATAAATTAATAGAAAATCTCATTTGAAATAAAATAAAAAAGGATTTAGTTTACTTTATTTCTAACACTCTCGGGATCATCATAACCAATCCACGTTCCATCTTTAAAACTGATCGAAATTTCATGTTCTTTATGCCAATATCGTTTAAAACCTTCGCTTAATTCTTTTTTACATATCTTAGAAAGTATCGATATATCATTTAAAATCAAAACCAAGAAATTTCTTACTTCATAGAAAGCAAGTAAACCACTTTCACCTAAATAGGGTGATGATATTGAGCTAACACCGCCAGGTTCACCGTATGCTTTTAACGGATCACCTCCACTAGCAATGAAAGCTCGACCATAACCAGGTATACCAATAATAAGACGATCACGTGGACAACCTGCTTTTACCCAATTATACATTGAACTATTCTAAATGAAAATCGGTTGCGATGACTTGCCAATGTATCAAAGTAATATAATGATTCTGAAATATTTTTGTTCGAATCGAATAGCACATTAATTTCGTTTGAACGTTAGTATAAATCTTTATAAAAAAAAACAGAAAACTGATCTGTTCGGCAAATAATTTCTAAGTGAGCAGATACTCCATCTTCGATCGTTTGAGGATGATTACTAATTAGCTATCTAAGACACACTAACATATCATCATGATATGGTTCCTAGCTAACAACAGTATATAGCTATTTACAATTACACTTTGAATAGTATTGTAGTACGCATCGATGCTACAAACGTCTTCATCGACTGCAATTACTATCCTGATGAGTAGTAGCGAACACAATTCTCAACATTTGTAGAGAAGTTATCTTAATAGCAGACTTTCATGATTGTCTTCCTTCAAGTAACACTTAGCGAGTTGTCAATACGATTCGATCCAAAACAAAAGTAATATATGCTATACTTATGAGTCTCAATTTTTACAATTCTTAAGGATGTAAATATAACAAATGTTAGAATTTAAAAAAAGAGAAGATTCATATTCTATTCTTCTGTTGATTCAATCAATATGTGATTTAACAGAAGAGTGGCTAAGATTCAACAAAATATGTACACCATTAATCTATTGTCGTAATTTTGTAAATCAAGAATTGATACATTATTGGAATTAATTCTATTTCAAAACTACCACAACAACAATGAAAACATCTATTTTTATTTTGAAAATCGAAATTACTAAAAACATATTATCACGTCACAGATGTTTTTCTAACAATAAATATTCATATCTCTCATATTATTCGTTGATTCAATCCTTTTTAGTTATTCACAAGATGTATTTCTTATTGTGTTCCAATTGCTTTCAATCATAATTTTCATAATAAATTTATTAAATGACTATTTCATGAAGATATTATTCACTACTATCAATATGAAGTATAGCCCTAACAGGAAAAAAGGAAGCTATTAATTTTCAACAAACCGTATTCAAATCTCTTTCCAGGCCTTTTTCACCACGTCGATGGAATAATGCACTATGATGACCAATTTTATTAGTCCATGAACCATACAAATCATACGTCATGACATTAATCAAATCAACATAACTCAATGAAAAAAACAGACTACTTAATTCCATAGAATTTTTCTTTTGATACTTACTGACAAAGAACAGGAACATCATAACCTTGTTTAACTAAAACTTCTCCAGCTGCTACAGCCAGACTAATTAGTAAGCGATCTTTTTTTGCCTTTTTTGCTTCTTTTTTAAAAGCTCTATGCATTGTCTAAATTAGAAGTGAAGTGAACAAAAATAGATATTCAATTTATTTCTCTTTTTGTTTTGCATTACTCTCGTTAATAATCCG
Organism: Rotaria magnacalcarata; assembly: GCA_900239745.1. Classification (NCBI taxonomy): domain Eukaryota; kingdom Metazoa; phylum Rotifera; class Eurotatoria; order Philodinida; family Philodinidae; genus Rotaria; species Rotaria magnacalcarata. The sequence continues at coordinate 105,719 of OENM01000066.1, forward strand.
AAATTTTCACGGTGATTAGAAGATGGAAATTCCCAATCTAAATCAACACCATCAAAACCATGTTGACGACAAAATGTTATTGCATTTTTACTAAATGTCTCTCTATTATAAAACAACAAATTTGCTAAGAACATTTTATTAGAACAAATAGAAAAACGAGAAATATTTTACCTTGATGATTCTGATGAAGCAATAGAATCGAATTCACCAGAATTTCCCCATCCTCCACAAGAAATAAGTATTTTTAAATCCGGATTTTTTTCTTTTAGTTTCATAATTCGAGGATAAAGTGGCTGAAGAAAATTGACAATAAAATATTTGAACTATTTTCCCATCATTCAAACCTGTTCTCCTTGATAAATATTTAGATCATTCGGATGTTTTGCTTGCAATGTTAAACCTCCGATACCAGCGAATGCATAAAATATATGTGTACATAAATCAGCTGGGATATCTTCCGGACGAAGACGAGCTTCTTTCATCGATCGATGAACACCCCAATTGGTAAAATAACATACTCGACTGTATTTTACTTAAAAATAAATTAAATTAGATTAATCAATTCGAAAAGAATAGTTTATGTAAGCTGTACAATAATTGACACGTCAACTTTTCAGAAATGATCATCTATTCTGATGGTACAAACAAATACCTAAAAGTAGCACTATAATAGTGATCCAACACAGACTCAAAAGTTTTAACTTGATCTTTGAGTATATCAGTATTCAGCCTTTTTATAATTCACGTTTGAGTCTGAACATCTCAGGGCAGCGTTCTGCCATCATAGTAAATTATTTCTTGAAGAAAAATAAATTTGAATTTTAACAGAATCAGTCTATTATTGTTGTTTTAAAATAAAGAACCCACGAATGATTTTATATCTATACTTTTTTGCAATGAAAACATCTCGTAAGAAGTTCTTTTGCAAAATTCTTATGGCAGAATGACGCAACATAAAAGATACGCTGTTTTGGTAATTTTGATAATCAATCAAGTCTATTTCTATACTAGAATCTTCAGACCTATTTTTTCGTTAGATTTTACACCGGAAAAATAAAACTATTCATACGTGAAATTAAATAAAACTTTAATATTTTGTTGATGTTACTTTGACATTGATTTCGACTATCGTGTCATTGGATAAGGACTGGCATCTCAAAATACTACATAGAACTCTACATGATGATTGATCGATTCGATCTCATTCAATCTTTATAACAAGATGCTGTATCAGTATGTTGACTGTACGAAAACAAATCACTCGACAAAATCACGACGTTTTTTTGACAAATAGAATTGAAGGCGTTTGTCGTGAAAAAAATGAAAAAAGATAAAGTTTCGTCCATAAGAATAGCTAGCGACAACAAGTAAGTTTCTTTTAAATGGTTGATATTTTTCTTAATTTTGACTTTTATTATTTGATAAAATACCTACAAAATGAATGATTAATTGTATACAAATAATCAGAGAAATATGCATTCATTCTAGAAATAACTAGTTGATGTAATTCGAATCAACGGAAAACGATGGGTTTAGGAAAATTATAATTGCCATTTTTTGAGCGATATTTATATTTTTCTTTCTAATTTTTTAATCAATAAGGTAGTTTATGTAAACTGTATTTTATAGTCAATTTATTTTCCAATGGATTCTTTTTATATTGTTCATACTATTTGACATGTTAAATATATTTAGGAATTTCAATATAATACTTCAAAAACTGTCTTTTCTAGTCATAATAAATATAATTTTACCTGCTAGATTTGAATTTACTAAAAGAAGAAGAAGACTAAGATAGATCAAAGAGAAACACATCGATATAATGAATGTTGTACATGACATTTGTCGTGCATCAAATGTGATTGTTTGTTTAATTGAATTATTGCTCGTAATTTGACTGAACGTTCGATCTTAATCCGTTGTTCAACAACAATACGAATAAAAACAACTAGAAAATAGATGTGGTCTGTATTAATACTAAGTCTTAACGATGTATAACAATCGTTTGACAATACTTCATGATGTATCATGATTTTTCATAGAAATATTTTATTTCGAACTATTTCAAAATAATTCCCTTCTTTTTTGTGTACTCAAGAAAATTGAGTACACTCTAGATTCGGTCAGTGTGTCCGGCCGTTAACACGATAACCTTTGAAAGTCTCATTCAATTGTCATGAAATTTTGTACACATAATGATCTCACTAATATCTCAGTCGAGTTCGAAGATGAGAAGGATCCGTCAAGAATTGACTGAGTTATCGAAAAAATTGTCAGTATTGACCAGACCATCCTTGAGGGTGGAGTTCAGGGATTTTTTCAAAAAAAATTTATTTTCTTAGAATTATTCCCAACATATTTAAATCGACTCAGTTTTTGCAGTACACATAACAATCGGATGCGAATCCGATGTGTCCTCATTTTTTATTTCTCTTTTCAAAAACACATGATGATTTCATGTAAACCAAAATCTAGTCCGTGTGCTGTATCATAAGAAAACAAACTGAAACATATTGATATAAAATTCTGACTGAACAAGGAAAAAACGGAGAAACATTTCCTTCTTCTTACTGTCATAATTATAAAACATTTTAATTTTGTTTTTCTTTGTACTGACGGAAAATTTCACTGAATTTTTCTTCCACCATAATATCTTCTTAACGGAACAGAAGAACATTTACTTGAACCAAATGTAAAAATATTTTCATAAATTCGCAATGGAAAGTCTTATTCATCAGTTTTTGACCAATGTACAAGATGAACCATCAAATATATTACAGTCAATAGCTGGCTATGAACAAGAACCACTACTTTGCTTAGAAGAAGATTGCGAATCACTGTATTCTTTAATTGATGATCTTCCACAATATATCTGAATATCAAAACAAAATTATCAAAATCCTGAAGATGATCTAATAAAAGTTGAGTCTGCTTCAATTCACCTTTACACAATGGAATGACCTAATAGTCAACAAAGTCTTTATGCAAAACTCAATAAAACATTATGTAGTAGTAATCGACAAGAATTAAAACCATGGTTTTGCTATTAAAAATTATTTTTAACAGCTCTTTTTAAATTACCAAGAGTTGAGGGTGTTATTTGACGTGGTATTCGTGGTGATTTATCATCTCAATATTTAACAATAAATTAACAAGCACGGTGGGCAAGAACTCGAACACTTTTTTCAATTGAAACTCGTACTGGTCGCCGAATTCGTTCACATTCATATTTTAAACATGAAGAAGAAGTTCTTTTGTTGCCAGGAACTTTTTTAAAATCGTTTCACATTTATCGCCTGCTGAAAATCTACATATTATGCATTTAAAAGAACAACAAGCACCATTTCCTTTACTTCGAGTACCATTTTCAGGAGCTCAACTACGAAGAAGATTTTGCGAAAAACTAGAAAATGAAATTTCCCTATAACGTATTCGTCGTTTAATTACATTTGCCGACCTAAATGAGAAAACTTCAGCTACACATAATCTTGGTGATATTACAAGTGGTTATGAAAATCTTCGTTGGCATAATGCATAATGCATCATATATGCATATGGATCATGCACTTTAACATGTTAAATGTCAAAGTACAGATTATCAATACATATTTCAAAATAGAATACAACAACATCGCTCACCTTATATTGCCGTTAATTCAAGTGGAAAATCGATGTTAGTTGGTTCATAAACAGATGATGATTTTACATTCAATTTGCATACGATCGAAGCACAATCAGCTGTGCAAAATGGTTTAGAAATTTTCATTTTTGGATTTAAATCGAATGTCAAGTTACTTAGGAAAAAAGATAAATTATTTATTGAAAAATGGACATTTATTAAACTTGATTGAAATAATATTGATTTAATTACATTTGAATCAGCAAACGACGAAGAAGATAATAAAAGCTTTCATTTTATTCTTTTATCTATTGAAATCAAGTGAATTACTGTTTCATTTATTATTCATAAAGAACTGGAAAATTTCGTTTTTAAATCATTTTTTTATGGATCTTGAAAATTTTAAACACATGATGAAAGTAACATGAAATGAACGTTGGCACTGTAGCATTACAAATAATCAACGTTCAAAAACAAAAGACAGTGTTTAAAAATCCTTATCTAAACAATGACAGTCATGCACTAGAACAAGTTTGACAAATGGTATTTTCTGTACAATTAAGTTTTATTAAACTACTTGTGAAAAGTGTTCAGAAGAATAGAACCTATAAATGATCTTTAAATCTTGCTCCATGTTTTCGTTAGATTCAACTTATGTTATAATTGAGAGACTCATTATCTCTGTCTTCAATTAAATTTTATAAAGATGTTCAAGGAACTTTTTTCGAGTTAATATTTCAGAAGAAAATTTAAAATTCCAATAGTTTTGAAATGTTTTGTATCTAGGAAAGTATCAGCTACAAAATTTGCTTGATTAGTCGTTTTCATTGTACATAAGCAAGGTTTTTATCGTCGAAGTTCGAACTAGAATTGAAATGAAAATCACTCTCGTAAAAAGAATGCCCTAGATTGTTTGATGTTAAAGTATTTTTTCATAGTACAAACGAAAGATGGAGTCTTATCACTTCAAGAAAATGTCACATTATTTAATTCGCCAGAAACCTTTAGAAAATCAATGAAAATAAGAAATCTACTAATGGCATATACTTAGGAAGGTTCTTAGTTTTCAAAAATAAAATTGAGGTGTGAGACAAGCAATATTTGAGGAAGCATTTATCACATACAGTTGTGTGATACTGTCAAAAATCAAGAGAAGTGAGAGTACAGATAGATGACTGTAAGTTTCAATTAACGTTTGTTTCCCCCCTCCATAGTCATGTCCATGCTATTTCATCTATTATGAGACTACTCATCTTTCAGATTTTGTCTACTGTTTCGCTTGATAATATGTAAATCAACTATTTTTTATGAAAAATTCTGAAAAGCAAACACTATCTCTTGTATATCGTTGTCATTTCCGAAATATGGCAATTATCGAGTAAATGTAGTAGGATTGTCAACATTTTGAAACCCGTTATATATGATTTCTATTCGATACGCGGTGAACTACTTCTTGGTCTATTAATTTATTGTTTTTTATTGTTTCGTTTTGTTTCTAATATAAGTTAAGCACTATTTACTACTAGATAAATATTAGAGAAATTGATAATAATCAAACGAATGTAAGTTCTCATTTAAAGAGAACAAACTGAATAGACTTACACAATTCTTATATTGGTATTGTCATAGTTAAGCTAAAAACATGATGATAATATATAATCATTTTATCTCAGCTTTATGGTATGAATATATTTAAACTACGCTGTTTCACGGTCTTATTAGTAGTCTTTAAGGTTTTTTTATTCACAGCACAGTAAATATTTTCATTGCAGAAGTGTTTGCAAACAAAATGTTTATTGTGTATTCGTTTTTTACCCGTATATTTCATCATTAGACCGGAGTTTACTCTAATATTCGTTAAGTTTCGATTTGAAGTTCATGCTTTGTTCTTAACGAACATTATTGCGTGTATTTTAACAATATTTTCTCAATCTAATAACTATGATATTATGCAAACTCAGGTTTTTCTTGCTACTATATTCATCGAATAAAGATTAATGAAAACTAGTATGTGTTATTCACATATCAAATTTATACAATGAATACGTTTTGCTTTACTTAATTATAGTTTGAAGTTCATTTAATTTCTGATGAATTATCTGTTCGATATCAGTATGAATGATCAGAAATGCGTTTTTAACAATAAAGAAAATAAAAATCTCCCATTTCAGTAGATCGTATAGCAAATTTAATATTATTTCGAATTCTCAAAAAAAGGAGTGATAAAAATGAATGAAAACAAAAGACAATCGTATGTGCACTCACAATAGAATGAGGCGCGTGGTATATGCTGAAGTTCAGCCACTAGAGATATTAAAAAAAGAAAAGAAAAGATGTTCCAATAGAATATTTCAATCACCTAATCAATTTATGCAAATCGTAATCTCTCTTTATTATATTCAGAAAATAAATACCAACTCTGTTTCTTTACTCTAGATCGTTTGACGAAAGATCATTAATTCGGTTATTTGATGACACAAGAATTTCCATAAAGATCGTTAATATTTATCCTTGAATAAGCATAAGTTTTCTTAATTGCAGTTATCTATCCTTTTTCTTTCCAGTAGAATATTGTGTAGCTCTTTCTTTTTGGCATTTTATGAACACAATTCTAAGCATTAATCATTAAAGATCGATTAATTGTTCTACATTTTCTCACGATTGGATAGTATTCGAGTCGATTACTCTTTTCTCAACATAATTAGAGAAAATTAAAATATTCAATGATGAAAACTCTATTTCACATTTATAAAAAGTATAGAATATTTTCTACATCATATTAGTTTTTTTCTTTAGGCAAGAAAAGATTGACGACATGGTTTTATCATCATCATCAATATCGAAAGCCTCTGGCTACACAGACATTGGAAAGTAGAGAATTACAATTCCATTAATAGTGATATGAAAAAACGATGATTCTAAATGCGTCTATCAATACTTTGTATTTTAAGCTTACTGAGTAGAGTATAACATTCAACTACATGAATAGAATTTTTCTTCCCAAATGCATGTTGGATGAAGGAAGAAAAAAATCTTTTATAATTATTTGAATTGATCTTAGCTCTTAGCTGTTAAATAAATCATCAAACATAAAGAGAAAAAATAAAATTTGCGTTTTTCAAAAACAGTATCGGTTATTATAGAAAAAAAAGATCAATGATTATTTCATTGCGCAATAATAGTTTTGTTTTTCTCTTTAAAAAAACCTTATAAAAAGCGAACAAAAATCAAAATCATGTGATTTACACGATGTGCAATGGAAATGTTGCTGTTTTTATTTCTTGGTTATTTCCATCAGACAACAAAGGTTCCATATCACCTTTTTCAACTTTTTCAATTAATAATCTTTTCCATGATATATAACGTCGTTCTTGTGCAATATCTTCATCTGTATCTCCAAAATAAAAATTCTCGATTTCGGCTCGACGTTGTCGATATAAACTGAATGTAAGTATGATAACCGTTAATATCAAATATGAAATTACAATGAGCATAATATATGTTATTGGACTTGATAAAGATAACATCGATGATGAATCTGTTTTATTTAATGTACGATTTAAACGTAATAGAAATTCATCATAATAAGAGTGATTTAATGATAATGATGATGAATCGAAATCATCGTCTTCATATGATAAGGGAAAACTATCAACATTATAATAGGTAACAGTATTTCGTTGAATCTTTGTTGAGTTCAGCATTTCTAGAATCATTATTTAGAATTTATTGACTTGAGAGAAGAAGAAAAAAAGACTTAATTACAGCAAAAGAAATATATTTACTTTATTAATCGGATGTTTGTCTCTTATTTTATAAAGAACTATAATAAATATTTGGTAGTTTTGAACTTTTACCTGGATATAAAATATCAATGATTTTTCTCTTATCTGTTGTATAGAAGAATAAAACGTTTCACGAGCTTATTTTTATGTTAAGTAGTAATTGATTGGTAAAACGAAGAAGAATGGAAATGAATTGTCAAGAGAGGAAAAATAATAGTTCTATTACCTTTTTCAACTGAATAATAATCAACTCTTTCACTATTCAAAACTAATTGTAACAGTTACAAATCAATTGAAGAGAGAATATTTTTTGGATGTATTAAAAGCATTTATCATAAAATTCATCTATTTTAAAGTTCCTATGAGTAGATATTTAAAATAGATAATTATGATGTTGATTCTAGCTTTTTTTTGTATTATTTCTATGATTTAAATAATATACGAGATAAGTATAAATGAATAATATTCGATATACAAGACTGAGCTCAATGACTTTTATTCTATGACTTACTCATTTATCTTTCAGTTAGTTGTATTTAAAAAGAAAATAGTTTCTTCTTTTTGTATGTTAGCAGAACCGAAAGAAGCGAGAGTAGTGTTAAATCCACATACTGATTGGGATGACGACGACAGCAAGAAAATTCTCTCTTCTTCTCTTTCGCTGTTTTGCTTAATATTCACGTCTTCAATTTGCTTGTTCTTTGCTATGTATCTCTCTTCAGGCATAGACTAGCAATGATCATCATCGAGTACCATCTGTTGTATTTCAGATGACCTATCTCGTGTTTCAGTCTACATAGGCATTGTGAAACGAGAAAAAAACAAGAAAAAATCGACTTTTCATGCTAAAGCAAAAGACTAAGACCGCTCTTTGCTGCATCGACAATTATATTAGTAAATCAGGCAGTCAACATGTATTTGTTTAGTGCTATGCAACAAAAGAAACTCTGATTCAATTGACTATTGAGTTTAAGAAAAAAGTCGTCTGCCGTTCTTTTTTGCCGAATAATTAAATTCAAACGTTTTACTATTGAGAGATGCATGGAAAAAGTAGAAAGAATGAATCAAGAAAGATGTTGTCATATTGAAATCATACTATCAAAATTTAGTTGCTAGTATTTAAGCAGAATTTATTTGTAATGAAAATACGATTCTAGTGTATTTGTTGAAACAAAGACAATTACATCTTTAGTTTTTTAATGAAGACATCAACAACAGATATTTATCGAATTTCAATGATTTTTATACAAAATTTTAATTTCTTTATTATTTATTTGAATAAAAGCTGATATTTTCAGGTTTTTATTATTCACGTCGCAAGATCTAATTCGAGAACAAAATAGAAATGATTATCATCCTAATTTAATTGATTTCTGTGAAGCATTAAAACAAAAAGTCTACACTCTGATCTTACTTTTGCCCCATAATTACTTATTATGTTTAGAATAGATCAAAGTCATAGAATGATATGGAATTCAATGATGATTATATTGCGAACATAAGTACGAGAGACAGCATGTATGCTGCGACGTAGTTAACACTTATTTGGTGGAAAAATAATACTGATTATTATTCAAGCATAATTACTTCGTAATATCGATGAGTAGAATATTGATCGACTGTTTACTAGAAAACGACTATAAATCTGAAAACTATTTCCATTCTTTAGATAGAATTTAATCAATATTTGCAACGAGTATAATATCACGAGACCCATATGTTATTACTGTGTAGAGTTGCAAAAGTTTTGGATCTTTTAAATTCTATATTGTTCATAACGAAGATTATCGTAAATCAGTTAAATATAAGTATCAATTCATATAAACAACTATTTTTCTTTCATCATGTACTTTTTAAGTATATAACTGAATTAATTGATAATATTTCGATAAAACAATCGCAGATGAATGATAAAATAATATATTTTTGTAAAACTCACATAATTTTAAATAAGTATCTTCTTCTATTTCGATAGGGTGTTTTTTTCTAACTTTTTCTTGGACAAAAGTGTAGTAGTCTATTCAATGAGATACTGTCAAAAAATAACATTATGATAATTGTGAATTGATTCTTCTAACTTTGAAATATTGACACTTTCTTATGTAGTAGTAAAGCTATCATAGAAACACGTTACAAAAAGACATTTAAAATACACATAATCTAGTTCATTTTCAGATTTCATTCATGAAAAATGACATATATATATTACATCACAGGACAAAAAGAAGAGGAATGAAAATATCATTTCTATTTTCGGCTGCAGGAAACTAGATTTGGTGCGAGGGGGGAGAGAGAGAGACTACTAGTAGTTCATTATCTAGTCATATTTAATGAAAATTTGTATATCCTGGCTTATCTGCTTTCTACAATTATTATCCATTCAGTTGTTTCTCATTACTTGCCATCAAAAATACTCGAAAAGAAATAAACAACTATTTCTATCATGAAATATAAGGGAAACATAATCATATTTTCTAGTGATCACTCTCCGTAATAAAAAATTCTTTTTTGATGGATCCTCTTTACACTTTACTCTCTTAAAAAGACGTTTTATAAAATTGCGCACCTTATCAGTTTATTTGTAGCCTAAGATACCTGTAAAATGTTCAACCAAGTTTATATTAACGCCATGTCTCATGTAATTCATTTCAAAATAATTTCTTCATAGCACTGCGTTCTTATTAAACATCGGATGAATTGGAAATTCAACACTTTCATATGTGATTACGAACAAATGAATTCATCGATGATACTAGCCTTTTTATCAGGATTTGTAATAAAGTAAAGTTAAACACAATTGAATGTGAAAGTCTTATTCAAACAATAAGACATTTTTATAGGGTGACTTTTTCTTATTGGAAATAATCAAAAACAGATTTAATCAATAGAAAAAAAAAAGATGAGTAGTATATTCTATACAATCAGAAATTAGTTTTCATTTAAACTTCATTTTATTCGAAAAAAGATTAGGCACTCTCGGGAACTAATTGTTGTTTTGTTCATCAAAGAATACTGAAATATGCTCATGTTTTTCTTCAAACGTAAAGCATGTTCATCAGCAACATTCTAGGATTTCATACGTTAGGTCTTGTCTTGGTGTAAATACCACTATCACGAATTAAGTTTCAACATATGAATTGCAGCTAATGATGCACAATAGAGCGACATGAGAGAAAGATGTCGCTTCTTCTGAATAAATTGGTTTAGTAGCTAAAATTCATTTAAATTTGAGTTTCAGATTAGAAAAAATTTCACAACTCTTCTATAGTGAAATGATTTGAAAAACTTAAATGAAATAGAAAGTGAAAGAGGTTTTGAATAATTTTGAATGGTAATTGGTTATTTTGTTTTCTTCAGTGAATACACGGTGATTATCTACCATTTGATTCGTTTGTTTGAAAATCTCTATCTTACAGTTTACAATAATACTAGAAGATACAGATTGTTGACTGGGAATCAACATGAATGAGGTTAGCGTAATTAGTTGATATCCTTCGACTTTTAAACAGTTATTAAGTCAACCAAAACTTTCAATATGTACGCGCATGTTTTGTTATGTATGAGTTGAACAAACAATGAAGAATAAATCGAATTTCCGATGTTCAAAAGATGAATGAGGTTTGATTGTTTAATTTCGTTTTGTTCATATACTAAAGTTTTATATCTAGATAATAAATGTAAATTTCATTGTGCATGAATTATTCTGTAATCTGTTCAGTTGACAAATTAGGCTGAAATAAAGCCTGAACCCATTCGCTTGTATATGTATCAAATGATTTTGATATAAAAACTTGTAAATTCTTTTGAAAACAAATGATGCTATTTTTTCACATTAAAAATATTAATAAATTTTGTTGTTAAATTGTGAATTTTATTTCAGATCTCTTGTGAATTTGATTGATTATAATAATCATCATAATAATGCAAGGAACAGATGGTGTCCCAACAACAGATCAAATTGAATTATATGTTCCACGAAAATGTGCTGCAAGTAATAAAATCATAGCAGCTAAAGATCATGGTGCTATTCAATTGGATATTGCCGAAGTTGACGAACAAACAGGTCGAATCACTGGCAAAAATCGTACATATGCACTTTGTGGTTCAATTCGTATGATGGGTGAAGCTGATGATTCAATTGTACGATTGGCTACAAGAGATGGATTTATTGGAAAAGGATATCTTCTTAAAGATTCCAAATAAAGCGAAGAATTAGTATTTTCATTAATCGCTTTTTGTTATACTCTCTCGTGTTTCCGTTTTTCTATCTGCATTGTTTAAGAAAGGCAAAATAAGAGAGAACGAAAAACAATATCATTAATAAATAAAATAAGAAGAAAAAAAGCAGATTTTCAGTAACAATAATATTTTCTTCTATAATGAATGAAAAATGAAAAATGATTAATAATTAATGTAGAAACATAAAATTTCAGAATCATTTACAAGATAACTATTTCGATAATCATTTCATTATTAAAGAGAAACATTGTTTCTATTTTGTCTAATGCTCCATGAATTTTTCATTCTGAAAGTTATAAGTCAGAAATATCGCTACGCCTTTGAAAGTATGACTTAAAATTTTCAAAACATAAAAACTTCAAGTAAAATCAATGGGCTTCACAAACGTTTCCAAACAAACTGTTTCTTCGTTTTGTCTTTGAATTACATTAGAATCAGACTTTAGCGCTTTTTGTTTTGAGCATGTATGCTTATAATTTTGATCTGTCTAATAGTTTAGTGATAATCAGTAAATTTTTGAAAACTTTCAAGATAGAGTTTGAATAGGTTTCAGTGAATGAAGATTCTATTCAGATTAGAATGCGTATTTATGAGAAACACTAGAAGAAAAAGCGACGCTTTCTGTGTAGAATAGGAAGACTTTTCATAAAAGACACCTGGAAATCCTTGAAAATTATTCTTTTAGAATTACAAATCAGTTTAATTCCATCTTTAGGTTTGCCGAGAGATTTTAAATTCAATTTGCCATTGTATTGCTTTGATTTTTACACTATGTCAACGAAGTTAATAATCAAATTGATATTCAATGATACTATTATTGTTTTGAAAGTTATATTGTCTGTAGATACTTATCGAACAAATTTTAGAAAATAATACAATCGAACTACGGAGAATTAGCTGTAGTGATATTGAACATAAAAAACTATCGAAAAGAAAAATAGCGTAGAATTCATTTTGAACGAAGTGAAATAAGATTTCTTGGTTCTACATCGTTTAATTCGATTGTTTTTATGTGAATTTCACTTTTGTGCTTCTGAAAAATTCACTGATGCTTCTGAATGTTGAACTCTCACAAAACCTATAATAAACACATATTCGACAGAAACACAAATTTCTAATTCGAACTCAGCATGTTCAATTTTCAATCGATTCTCAATGTCAGTCGAAAAATGAAGAAACAAACAAATTTATAAATCTCGAAGATCGATTAACATGTAGATTTATAAATCTATGATTGTTATTTAATCAAAGAAGACGGATGATGCATGCATCCAATGTTAGACTTATATGCTTACAACGAATAATCATGTACATCGACGACAATATGATTTTTGATTTAGATTTGAGAACTATAACCATAGCTCACATCGAAATTTCTATGATAATCTCTATAAAAATAACACTATTTTATATATGATAGCTATCAAATGTCATATTGAGGTACTCGATATTACTTTAGACTATGCAACTAGTTATATTGAAACCAGTTTAGATAGTAGAACTTAAAGCAGCATTAAACGCTCATGTTTATGGGTCTGAACGGTGGGTCTTAGGCACATTCTGTTTTAAGTGTGGGCATGGGAATATCTAGTTAATACACACACCATTGGTTACAAGTGTAGCTGAATTCATTTGCACTCAGATACGTTTAATCTTACTTGACTGATACAGTTATATACGATGTATCACTTCCATTGTAGTAGTCGTTAGTCCAGCACATGCTTTTGGCAAAAATATAATCATTGTAATTATATATGTAACATGTGAACATAGTCCTTGTTTAAGTGATCCTTTAATAATATCTTGTTTTGCATTGCTGTCATATATGCTCTTGCGATGTTCTCAACTGGTTGACATGCTATTCTCGAAATTTATATCACACAACTTTTTTCTTTTCGACAATTTAATTTTCTACTTTTATTTTTCGACGGTCTTGCTTTCGGTTAAGCTCAGGTTTACGGAAAATTTGAGTGGTATCACTGATTAATCAATTTCGAGCACTTGTCATTCATTTTACAGTTGATTTCTAGTTTTAATTACTGTTTGGAATCATTGTTTTTGTGAAGTTTCTATAAACTAAAAAAGTACACAAATTATTTTCGGGTTTTTGTCAAGTGGTTACATTTGTAAATACTACGTGTTAGTTTCCATTATAAACTCCATCTGAAATAGATTATATGACGCGCCCACCGATTTGAGAAGTTGTTCTAAACGTTGCCTTAGATAGTATGTTTGACGATTCTCATGGGAGTGGTTTTCGTCAAGTTCTGCATAAAAGAAAAAGTAAAAAGTGGAAATTTTTATCAGAAATGTGACCGTTATCAATAAGTGTTTCCAATTGAATGCAACTATTAATTTATTAGTATTTGTCAAATGAGAAAAAACTATTGTTTTGACACTTTCAATAAGAAACTTGGTAGTGTATTTGACTTTAACCAAAATAATACTCACGATTATAAATAAAAGTTTTGCAGTAAACCTCTTTTTTGTTGCACAAACAAATTTGTGATCTAAACATTAGTCATGAAATCTTTTTGGATACTATTTTAATCAATGTATTTACATGCTAATGCTCTCGGAATCATAGGTTTTATTCAGATGAAATAAATATATGAAGTAGAAATTTATTCTTGCTTTGTCATACTGCTTATGATCGAGAGAAAGTGAATTCAAGTTGAAATGACGATCAATAATATTCAATATAATCTTTTAGGGTTTTTCTATCTGATATGGAGCTTTCAATGTAGTATAATACAAAATAAACTTAGTTTTCCTTTGCCAACATATTCATTTAGTTGAGTTACGTTTTGATAAATTTTAAAACTGATATTATCGAGTCAATTTCCATAGAAACTAGAGATACAGAGATGCAATAATGATTTTTGTACAGCATTGTATTCATGAGTTTTATACACTGAATTTACATTTTCAGTAAAACGTGTTTTTTTATGAAGAAGATTCTGAGAAACTAACGCATAGTACAAAAGCAGGATGACTTTTAATACTAAACCGTGATATACTGTGAAGTATCTGATAAATACTTTAAACCAACAGTAAAATCTAAAAAAATAGTTGAAATCGCCTTTGGTATATTCAAAAAATGAAGCAAATATCACCTTTGCATAGATTGGCATTATAATTTGTGATCATTAATTAAGTAAAACAGTTATTACAGTTAATATTACAAAGTTAAAATTGATTTCTCATAATTTAGTTACGTTCATTGTCTTAATAAGAAATATTTACGACGCGATGTTTACGGCAGAGATTAATTTAACGAATAAAGAACAGTTTTTAAAATTTCTTTTATATTTTAACTTCAGAATTCTTGAAAAATTAAAGAAGTTAAACGAGATCATGCTGTGATTGCTATCATGAAAACAATACAATCTAAGGATTTACGATTATTTAGCTGTTGATAAAGGTGACTAGCTATGCTATACGCTCGTTATGGCGATGCAGTAGGTTAGGAATGATAAGTTAATAGAAAGAGAAGAGAATCATTTCGTTTATTTTGACCAAAGATAACATAGAATGTCTGTTATCTTAAATATAAAACAGTGAAAAGCAAGATATGCTAAATAAAATGAAATTTGTGCTTTGATGAGAAAAAACAAAACCATGCGGGAACTATTATGCGTTGTATTTGTTGGTAAGATCTTCATAAATTGATTATTAGAAACATGCATTCGTTTTAATATTGTCTGTAGTCCTTAATTACATTTCATGCATACATGCAAAAATAGTATATGATTGTAACTTTGACAACGCAACTTCTGTTAACAACTGTTTCACATCAACAATAAATGTTACTGCAAATATAGGAAATCCGAATATCGTAATACCTAATGGACCTCTATCAGATGTAACCTCAAGCTGTAAGATTAAATTTGTAGTTCACCATATATGCTCTTAATTTAGAATATTTATGTCTATTTAGTGAAGCCTACAGAGAGTGGTGAAGCATGCAAATTACCTTATAAAGTCGGCTCATTTACTTGGGACATGTATTATTGTAACAAAGGATATTGTCCAACAGAAAAAAATTTAAATAGCACATGCAAACTAGGTTAGGTGAACAAGTGCCAAATCGCATGTTTTTATTTGTTTTACACTTTTTTCTTTTAGGAAAATTTAGCTCTGTATTATTAAGTGATAATATCAAAAAATCCTTTCAACTTAAAACGGAATCTGGCGGAATTGACAGTGCAGATCAGCAATGCCTTATTTATTACTATTACATGTCTCGTATAACAGGCACGAAAATTATCACCGTAACTAAGGAGGAAACAAGTGGAACAAAAGAAATCATTGACTCTGTCACAAGTAGTCCATTCAACGGATGGATACAGCGTAAAATACTCTTCAAAACTGAAACACGTGGCTATAGAGTTTGATACTTCTCAGATAAAAAAAAACATTTTAGTAACGGTTTTTATCTAACAACTTTTAGCTCTATTTTGAAGCACAGAGAACATCTAGTTTTCAAGCACTGATTGTGGGATTTGATGAGATTTCAATACGCGAAGGCAGTTGCGGTACGTATACATTGACGAAAAAAAGATTATTCTTCAACTGTGATACGTTTAGATGATCAACATATAACTTCTGACCCAACAACGGTAACATCAGTGTCAATCCAAACAACTACGACAATTTTACCAGCTGAGACATCAGCAACAACAACTACTACTACAACTTCTACCACCACCACTACGACGCCTGAGCTAGTTGAGACATCAGAAACAACAACAACAACCACCACTACTACTACAACAACGCGTGAGTCAGTTGAAACAACGACAAGACTGGCACAGACTACATCAACTACTCAATTAACAAGTACAACAACTACCACAACTATGACGTCCATGATTGAGATTTTAACAGCTCAATCCTCTTCATCTACTACGACAACAATCAGTCTTACAGTAAGTGTTCAATAATAGGTTGTGTTTGTACGCATTAACATTTGTTTACTTTTCTGTAGTCATATAAAACTACTTCTTTATCAGCGGCATCGACTTCAATGGAAACTACCAGCACTATTACTATTCCATTTACACAACCCATTACAACTTCTCCTATTATTCCTATAACTAGCAAATCGACAATAACAACTACCGCAATGTCACAAACCACTACAGTAGAGATCGTTGAAAATGTTGTCATTGCTTCGTACAAACAAATACTTCCTCGAGAAAAAAGTCACATAATCGTTATGGCCACATTGATTCCTATTGTTTGGATAGGATTCATTGTTGCTCTTCTTTGGATGAAAAGGTCCAGCGGTGTAATTAATGGTATACTGCACCCATTTACAAACTGGAGTCATAGTGGTGAAAGTAAGGAGGGCAGCTATGAACTTAGTAGCGTATCGACTGCTTAATTTAACGGTGTTTATAAAGAATTAAGTTTACTGTTTTCAAAATTTAATGCTTAAATTGAATAAATCATGATAATTCGGACATGAGCGATAGTTTGACCTCAAGAGAGCATACAATTAACGAGCCATTTTTGTGACTGAAACATATATTCAGTAAATTTTGAATGATGATTACGAAAATGAGAACTGGAGCATGGCGGAAATTGAAAATAATTTATAACTATAATAATATAGCAAGCAGAACTTAGAACCATTACGTAGATTTATAAATTTTCAAGAAATGAAGTTTACTAATATTTTATAGATCAATGTACATATATAAATATCGTTGATAACCCTTGAATACTTGGAAAGTTGACAATAATAAAGCCAATTTCAGTTCAAATAATTATTAATACATTACTTTCTATCAATACATTAAGTTCATTCTCAGTTTATTTATATTGTTTGCCAGAATCATCAAAAGAATGAGTATATTTCTATGTGAGTCTATAGCGGATGCAACTAATTTATTTACATGCAGAAATGTTTTTATATAGACATGAATTTTTGTTGCGCTTTTATTCCGCGAAATATTATTTTCCATTACAATAGACTAAGCAGACAGTTGTAAGAATAGAACAAAACGAACTGATTGCCATTCTAATTATTGAATTCATGTAACAGAGTGTTTTTGTTCTTGCTTTTCAGAAATGTTTTTTTCGAAACTAAATAAATAACAAAAAAGACACAAACACTATTAAAAATTGGTCTCTTCAGTCTGTTCAATAATTGAATTAATAATATCCGTAAACTTTTGTACTTGATGTACTTCAACGATGGCTTTAGTTACAGAAAAAAGGCATTTTAAAAGATTTGAAAAACGTTTCACTGCTTGTAGGTGGCCATATTTGTCCACAAGATATTGCCACGTTAACTCTGTATACATATCTTGAATTGGTAAAATTACTTTCATATTTGTCAAATTAATCTGAATATTTTTTCTATATACAGTATAATTGATTGTCGCGAATGCAAGAATTGTAAGTATTAATTTAATAAATGTATCATCAGAATCAAATTGATCAATAACACGTTTAATGAAAATCATTCCAGATGGTTGAAATATCATCTCAGCAGATTGAGAAAAGCTGAAGTCGTCTAATAATCTTGATTGGCGTAAAATAAACATTCCGCCAATAGTTGCTGTGTACTCCACTGTATTTTTAAGTAAAACAGTACGATCATGTTGAGATAATAAGAGAAAATCACGATTTTTTTCGAATACAAGTTGAACTTTACTCATCATCGATGCAAAAAAAGGATTGACTGATGAATATTTGAATCGTAATTTAAGAGGTAAGGCACTTTGTTCTTCGATAAAATCTGCGACAAATTTATAGCCACTATTTTCATCGAAGCATCGAACTAAATTTGATAAGAAATTCCATTTATCAATACTCAAAGTTGATTGATTAGAGTCGAGCAGATTCAACGTTGGATTCTAAAACACCGAAAAAAGAAAAAAAACAATGAAATTTAAAAAACTCCAAGAATTACACTAAATTTAAAAATAAAATCATTTTTGCGAATATTTGAAATATGCATGATAGAGTTTTTAAGATTTTAATTTTTCTTTTCAGAGAATCTCTACTATTTATTATACTAATAACTAGTATAATAATTAAAAATATATTCTATTAGCTTTCGTTGTTGTTTCCTCATCTACTTACTGACACAAATGTTCAAAAACGAACCCATGAAATGTGTTTGTGCTAATTTTATTGATGTCGATTTTATGAACGCATTTCTTATAATTAACTCCACAAAGCAACAGAAATACATATGAAACTCTTGTTATATTTAATAATAGTGATGAGTATATTAAGAATTTTCACCGCTGTAAATAGAGCATTCCTATTTTCAAATAAGTCGAAAGTTTTCGAAATGATATGCTATTATTATTATTATTATATTTTTATACGTAAAAATAATCTCTATTGATCATTTAATATCACTTGAAGAAATCGAGTACATGAAGATTCTCACCTGACTAGTTGGGTCTCTATTGTTCGACGACATAGATAATAATGCGATTGAATCAATGTTCAATTTTCTTTTATTGTTTCTCTTGGTTCTTTTGCATCGAGAAGCTCGAATCATTTCAATACGCATTCCATTAATTAAACATTTCGTAAGTCTGCATGAAGCACATGTATGACGACTATTCATATTGATATCACAGTTATAGCCAAAATGACACGTCAATACTTCCTAAATAGAGAAATTCAAATAAGAGAAATAAAGTATTTTAATCTCTATTGACTTGTCCATTTTCGGCATTTCTTTTAAAAAACATCTTGCATGAATGACAGGCAACAACACCATAATAAGAATACCGGGCAGGAGCATCACAAATCTTACATTTAGATAGAACTGTGCTTGTTTGCCGCCCAACATTGCTAGAGAATTCTCTTGTAGTATTCACGTTTCCAGTTAATAAGTCATCCATGATCTGAAGTGAAACTAAAGCGTTTGTTTCCTTTTTAGAAAATACGATAACGATTATGGAGGAAAACAAATATCAAAGTACATAAAAAGGATATTCTCTGCTTGCAGTGCATAAATGGATTGTGTGATGAAAAAAAACATAAAGCAGACGAACTTTTCTTTTCTTGCCAAGGAAAATGAGAGGAAAATAATAGAATGTGTGGATCGATAGGGGTTGTTCTTCATTTATAAAAAGAAATACGGACTCGGTATAAAAAATAGAGATGCACTCACTTGACCTGTTACTGCTTTATGGAAAATAAAAAGTTTGTAATTTCTTTCTTTCACGCTTCCTTCATTTGCACTGTTATACCTCTATTGTACACTGCTAACGCATCAATAGCTCTAGTTTACCTAGCAGCAAGCTTCATAATCTTAATTTATTGTCTTTCTGAATGCATATGTACATATAAATCTATCGTGACTCATTGCGCTATAAGAGTTACCAACCAAATTGAGGAATATAAAACTGCGCATATCATGTAAACCATTCGTTCTAGAATCAGTGCACATTATTATGGCAATTGACTGTAGTGAGTGGAACAAGTTTTTATGATCTCATATTGTTTTAGATAAACCAGTACAAAATTTTATATTCGTCATTCTTCAGACTGATATTTTTCTTTCGAAACAATACAACTGATATTTAGATCATTATTGTAACTAATGAATACTTTTCAGCATGACAGATCATAGTGACATAGACATGAAATCTATATTATACATGTAGGCGACACATGCTGTTCACGGGAATGAATGATTAAAATGATTTAACTTTTCTAGATATACAGAAAACAATATTAAAAATAAAAAAATAATTCAAATTATCTATAGTAACGGTAAAAACTATTGTAGATATATTATTTAAAATAAAATCAGAAATACTTGAAATTCATTTATTTATTCTAGTACTCAAAGAAAAATAATATCTGTACGAATTTCAGATATAAATCGTTGATGAGTGTTGAAGCATCATTCTTTTTTCTCGTTAAATAATCGTCTTCTTTTTATCTTTAATAAACCGATAAACACATACAAATGATTTTTTCTATTTATATTCGTGTTAAAATTATTACACTCTTAAACGAAAGAAATAATCTTCTTATTTAATAATATGTTCGATAAATTTCTTAAGCATTATGTTTGAATATAAATAATTTTAATCCAGAATCAAATTGCTATCAAAACTTGAAATAGTTAATGAGCGGAATAATACTAAGAATCGAATGAATAACAAATTCAGTTAATAGTCGATAGTTAGTTAGTTGATGAATTTTTAAAAAATTCAATTTATTATCTCACTCCTTTAATTTAGAAAAACCAAAATGATTTTATAGTAGCTTAGATTTAAGATTATTCTGCCTGCTTAATCAACAAAGCCGTTCAAAACAAAAATACATTAAATGACAATTTTAAATTTCAAGATATATTTCTTGATTCACACATAAGACTGTTGTATAATTTGTTTTTAGTAATTTATAATAAAACAATATCATTTATATCTAAAACGAATCAGGAGTATGCAATTCTTAGCTGTGGAATATAGCTTTTCTCAAAATTCAAGAGGATTTGACGAATATTTGATTGGTGACATAAATGATTCTTTCAAGAGGAAAAATGACGCTCATGTCGAAAATACCTTAAAAACTATGCAACTATAAATACCTCGAAAATAGAAAGACTAACCAAAATATTTCCTACGAACAATAACCTCACAGCACCGGAACCATGCATTTCCACGGGAATAATAAAAGAAAAGCAACGGGAAAAATACTTTCGATAAATGGAATAGCAAATATCCAATAGAGGAAAAATGCTTTCGTTTATGATCTAAGATGATCATACATATATAGTCATAAGCGAAAAAGATGAATCTGCACGATATACTCAGACTGCAGGAAAAATTAAAATGAATCAGAATATTATTAATTTTTGTAAGAAAAATGATCTGAATAGATGCGTCAAGATGAGATAGCGAAAATTGATTACTCTCGAAGGGAGATTTGCCATTGTTTGTACGACGTTACGTGAAGAATATCAAAGAGTTCCTAAACAATTTGTTTTGAAGGATTCATTTCGAAAGAAAGAAAGGAAAAATGAAAAAGAGTGCTATTTAGTGTTTGGAATTTTTTGCATAGCATAAAACATGTTGTGGAGGCGTGGATCTCTATTCTGAATGATGACGATATAAATGTTCGATATCAATTTACTAGTCTATACACGCATTAACTTATACATATATTTTTTGCCTTCCCTTTCGAATAGAAAAGAAAAAGAATTCATTTTTGACCTGAACGACACTTTTCAGCTTGAAATGAGCATTTATCTCACCGATTGGTTTTTTATTCACTGGTGCTTTAGTCGTATTATTTTCAACTAATTCACTACGGAAAGTATTTTGAAAACTTCCAATGGAAATAGTTTGTACTGTCTTTTTGAGGTTTTTAATCTAAGATATTATGTACTTTTTTCCTTACCGGAAACAAGCTAATTATTTTCTCATTTACATAACGATATATTTGAATTTAATATATCTTTATAGAATTACCAATTACTGCTCGTAGAGTAATCAGTTTTGATGACGAGATGTCATAACTATTGTTCTTATTACATTAAAGTAATCTGTTTTTTGTAGTCTCCGTAATGAATATGATACGATGCTAGTTTCATCGATAAAACATACTTTTAGAATTAAATCGAAAACGTGATTTAATTGAACTAATATAAGATAAACGAGATTGTTCAGATAAAACAGACAACCGTACGATTCACAGTTCGATGTAAAAATATTTTATTTGAAATATTCATAAAAAATAATGAAATAAAATACTGATTGGTTCAGTTATTATTAATTAGAAGCTGATAGTTTTTCTATTTGTAACTGTAGTTATATTAATTGTCGTGCGATTGAAAAACACGTTAGACTCGTGTGTTCTGTTTTCAATAAATTATTTGGCAAAACGTATAATAAAATTTTATTTTGATCATAAATCATTCTGCAAAATAATATATTAATTCTTTTCCTAATAAATGAACCCTTGCAAGAAAATAATTGTTATCTTATTATTACGATCTTATAGCACTACTCGTTCTACTGTTAGAAAAGCAATTTTTACATTTTCATGTGCAGATATTTTTCATTTTCTCATTTTTCTTCGTCTCAAAAACAATATATTCTATCGTATCCTATTTGAATTGTATTGCGGAAAAAAAATTATATGTAGAAGTTAACATCGCAAAAACATATTTAGAAGAAATGGATCTTTTGAGCGCTTAGATTACGAGAAAGATGTCATCTTCGTGTGTAAATATTTTTAATATTTTCTTCTTTTGTGAAACAGTCATAAAAAACATAGAACAATATTATTTATTGTAGTTTTAGAGAATATATGAGTACGAAAAGTAATTCAGACGATCTAATTCATTGGCCTTCGTACATGAGGCAGCTAATGATTGATTTCCGTTTTCCCGAAATACTATTACAGTAACTCTAGCACTTCTTCGACTGTTAAGGAATTTTGTAGATTATTTGAATGGCTTATATTGAATTAGAATGACTCAAACTGGATTATATTGGCGTAGTCTGGACTGAACTGAAGCAGAATAGTTATGAAATTGGATTCGAATCGTTCACAATGATTTGGAGTGTCCGAATGAGTTTATATCCTTGGATCTAATATTCATAATAAAGAGTTGCTTAGTGTTTGATTTGAGAAAGAAAGTAGTTAGTTCACCTAAATATGTGCAGCAGATTTTACTTCTGACGATGAACAGGAGTGTTTCACTCTGTCTGTCTCTTGGTAGAGAGAACGTAAAAGAAGAACAATACTTTTTCGGTTGCAGACACACAAAACTTATCAATGAACTTCGCGTAATCTTGAAAAACATTCATTAAACGAGATTTATTGTTTAATTAAGTAGTCGATGTTTCGGTGTTGCATGAGGATATCTTTTATTGATGACCAATCATCTGTATTTTAGTATTCAATGTTTATCGGCTTCAACTTTAGAGAATGCTACCTAATTAATGAAAGGAGCAGCTTTCCTTGGATACGATTGTATCACACATATATATATATATATATATATACTTTATTTATTTGGTTTTCTGTGTTGAATGAGAAAAACTTATTTTAATATTATTAAACCTTGTAGATAAAATTCTATTGCAACTAGAAACGATAAATAATAACACACGGTTCATGTTAGTGACAATCCAAGAGATACATCCATAGAAGATCATTCTCCATGACAATACTTATTGTCTTTATTAAAATACTTCACTACTAATAAAGTTAACTAAGAAGAAAATCAATCGATCGTATTATGTATCTAGAGATTTAATTAATTGTCTCATTTATCTTAATGTTGCAATAGGTCAGTAAAGACTGCTTTATTTTATTATGGTACAATTTGTACTGCAGGTTGAGTGTATAATAATACGCATAATGCTAAGATTTAATAACTCAATTCATTCCATTTTAAAGCTGCCTTGTTATACTGTGTATTTCGGTGACAAAATTTGTATTCTAGAATAATTTCGTAAATAACGTGTTCGAAATATGTTTTGCCGGGAAAATCGCTCAGAACCTTATTCTTGTACAGATGGTTTGAAGTAGCTAACAATTTTTTTTCTTAATGTAAATTTCGATTAAGATTAAATATTTGATAGAAAGCATCTATTTAAGAATAAAATTTATCTAATTCATAGAACCATCGACTTATGTCACAATAATCAACTTAATGTTTCTTCTTATCAAATAAATCCCTTTTGCTTTATGTTTATTTAAAGAATACATTCTACCTGAACTACTCATAAATATAAACAACAATAAAAAAACGAAAAATATCATTCTACTACAAGCAGAGTGTTTGTGAAGTTTGTTCAATAACAGAATTCACCATTTCGATAAAGTTGCGTGACTCGTGTGCTAAAGAAAGAACCCGAGCTACAGTAAATAGACACCTCAAAAGATTTGAAAAGCGTATTACAACTTGTTGATGACCATATTTGCAAATGAGATATCTCCATGCTAAATCTGTATACATATCTTGAATAGGTAAAATAGATTTTACATTTGTCATATTGATTTTAATGCTTTGTGTATACTAAGTGCAGGTAGTTGTCGAAAAAACAAGAATAGCAAGTATTAATTTTATAAATGTATCATCTATATCGAGTCCATCCATTACAAGCTTGCTCAGGGCTACATCAGATGGTTGAAATCCCATCTCAGCAGACTTATAGAAAGGTACATAGTCATATAATTTGTAGTGACGTAATCTAAACATACCTCCAAGACTTGTTGTGTACTCTACAGTACCTCGAAGCAATGCAATGTGATCATCTTGAGATAAGGAAAGAAAATCACGATTTTTCTTGAAAACAAGTTGTACATTCGTCTTTATCATTGTAATGAAATCACAAACTGATGAATATTTGAATCTTAATTTTAATGGTGATACATTTTGTTGTTCTATACAACGTTCAACAAATGTATATCCACTATATTCATTGAAACAATGAACTAAATTTGATAAAAGAATCCATTGGTCAACATTCAATGTTGATCTATCCGACTCTAAGAGATTTAAGGTTGGGATCTGAAAAGGATAATAACAAACAGTATATCTTTTGCTGACGATGTGTCGAAACTTCATAGCATCTAACAAAAGATCTCGGACACATTTTGAACAGAGCAAAATTTATCTTCTATTCATGTTAGTTATTTAAATCAATGATACTCTTTTAGAATCATTTTCTAGAATCTGTTAAATCAGTGTAAACAAAAAGCAGGATATTTTTTAGTATATTTATTTCATTCTATATCGATAAACAATGATTTTTATAGACACTGCTTAAATGGATGTTTTTTTTATATGTTATTTGAAATTAGTACGATGAATGCATTGATTAAATCGATCAACGACAATCTTAGACTAACAGTTAATTGTGAATCTATTATGAAAAGATTATTGCCAAGATTATCTCAGAAATATGTAGGTTTATTTGTAGTTGAACTCATATTGATTATTAGATTTATACATGAAAAGTGTGGTCAAATTTAACGTATCACTTAATTACGGGATCAAAATTTGAAGTTTTTTTGAACAAAAAAATTGATTTGAAACCAAATCTCAAAATTTCGGATCTGTCCAATTCTAATGTTACATCACTGCGTGAAAATTTTATCCACTGACTTTACTGTAGTATTCATTGTTGAGTAACAATCTCTATTCTTTTAAGATACATTTCGTTTTTATTTTGATGCATTGAATTGTTAGAATATGAAATGAATTAAACTCAACAAAAAGATAATAAAATAAATAAAATAGTGCTTCTTAAGGCTTTCATATCAATTCTAGTTAAATTAAGATAGTAAATGATTTGATTTCTCTGCTATCCAAACCACCAATTCGTTAATGCTTATCTGAATAACTAACTGTATCATCTCCTGTACTCTTACGTAAAGTCTTACAATGATTATAACACTTGAACAAGGACAAAACAATCTAAAACATTCAGATGCTCACCTTTGCAGGTTGATGATTTTTTTGCTCAGTGTCGTTGATGTTGTTGATTTTAACGAAACTAAATCAACACCCGATATTTTTTTACCATTTCATTTGTTTTTTTTTGCATCGAGAAACTCGAATCATTTCAATACGCATTTCATTGATTAAACATTTTGTAAGTCTACATGAAGCACATGTATGACGACTATTCATATTGATATCACATTTATAGTCAAAATTACACGTCAATACTTTCTAAATAAAGAAATTCAAATAAGAGAAATAAAGTATTTTAATCTCTATTGACTTGTCCATTTTCGGCGTTTCGTTTGAAAAAATTTTACATGGATGACATACTAAAGCAGCATAATAAGAATACCGGGTAGGAGCTTCACATATTTTACATTTACTTGAAATTGTATTTTTCTGTCGTTCAACATTGGCAGACAGTATGGCTGCAGAAGTTCAATTTTTCATGAATGTCTCTTGCATTGTAAAGGCAGAAAGTGTCATGCGTGTAATCAGTGGAAATTGCAACGATGATTTGAAAGAATGAAGAAAAGAAGGCAAACACAACATACGTTATGGCTTCAACGTAAAAGTAAATGGCGACACCCCATGGAAATGAGACAGGAAAGAGAAAAGTTTTCTTCACACAAGTACAGGAATGTTTGTACGATTTAATTGTCGTTTTTCTGGATCGAGAGACAAATCTACGATGTTAGACGAGATTCAAATTTACTACTATGACGTTTATCTACTTTTTCTTGAGTACACATGCAAATATGATCATTATTTATGACTTTTTGTCTTGTATAGGTGTTTATTTATTGTGTTTCGGGTTTTGAAATTGTAGTCAAAACTTCCTAAGTATCAATTTATTTATGAACTTTGTGTACACTATTTACATAAATAAGCAGCACTTGATTAAAGTATCCAATAAGAACCTAAGTCACTTTTGTTTTAGCGTAGCATACTTTCTATCATTTATTCATTTGATAATTATTGTTCTAGACGAGACCACCAAGTTGCCTACAGTTCAAAATTTAATATTCGAAGATTTTCTACTCTTGTTTCTGTATGTTTTATTTAGCATTATAATAAAAAAATATCCCTTGAGAGAAAAATGCAATTGAAGCAGCAAAATAAAATACGTATAATTATTCCTTTTATCCTAATGAATATATGTAGGACAATCTAGTATAACTCAAATATTGTTACCAACTGCATTATATTCAGTATGTATACCGCTTATTCGTTTCAATTAGTTTGAGTGTAGACTTTGATACTACAAGGAAGACACTGGCAATTATAGCGGCACCAGATGCAGCAGAGCGCTTCCAGTCTAGGGTAGGCTCATATTTTTGATAAAATTATGTCAGCTAATGTAAAAATACACAGAATTCAAATTTATTATGATCGTAAGATTGATTTTTTTCTTTGTGACAAATAAAAGGTCTTAACTTGATTTGCATCAGTTAGATTCTAGTTTTTATGAAGTTTTAATCGATTATTGTCAGTGTCAATCATGTAATTCATGAAATTTCGATTTTCTACGTTGGTTTTTGATAAAACCGTTTGAAATTGGATTAAAACCTCGTTATTATAAGAAATTACTTAATTCAATTGAATCTGATTCCAGCTGCAATTTTGTTTTATTTATGGGCTTGAATCAGTCGAAAAGTATTTTTATCAAGTCATTTATTTTTACAATGATGATCGTGCTCGATTTTCTTCCTAGATTTTAATTGGTTATAAACATGATAACTATCTAATGTAAGATTGCGCCCGCGAGATAGAAGTTAATCAAGTAGCTGAAAAAGATCTTCAAAAAAAAAGAATTAGAAAAATAACCTAACAAGAAATAGAACTATTCCGTAGCTTGAAAGTTTTCCTATCTTGATTTTTTAGACTAAAGTCTGTGTAAACCCTTGATCAAGTTGATAGCAAGATTTTTATTGATTTTAACTATGATACTTCGGCTCATAATCCTGACTCACTTTTAGCATCATTTGAATTGTTAAATGGAATTTTGGAAAAAGAAATTCAGCTGTCTTATACTAAGAAACAAGAATTCGATGCCAACCTAATTAGATGCTGTAACGATAAATATGACCCTGATTGTGTCGATACGTAATGACAAACTGGCTAGAGATGGAGTAGCTTACCGCCACTCTCGGCAATAATGTTTACTCGCTTCTTCACATATGCAGAGTGGCGGTAAGCTACTCCACCTCTATCCAGTTTGTCTTAACGATTTCAACCCAAACAGGGTCCCCATATTTATCGTTACACTTAGCTCTAGTGCTCCTCTATTGATAGCTAAAAAATAGCAACGAAACATATTGCACACAGAACTATCTACAAGATTTTCTTTGAACGCAACTTTTCATGTATGCACTCACCCCTGTTGGGTCTAATATATAAACATGTTGGTGTCATTCGAGTAAATCTATAATCACAGTCAATTTGCATAGGTTTCAAAGAACCTAATTAGTGAACAATTGGTGCGTCATTTTCCTATTTTGGTTTTCACCAATCGATACCTTAAAGTCTTTTCTATCATTCTAAACTAATCTTAATTTTATAAATAAATTCCAGATATGTTTTAAAAAGCTCACAAAACGAACACCGCAAGAAAAATCTCTACAAATTCAGCCCAACTGGCGTAAATATATAATCGCTATTGTCCCGTACGGACGAATGTTTAACCCAATACATATTTTGCTCGACACACTAAAACTAAAGTTTTATTAGATTTACAACGAATTTTGCCATACTTGCAAAGGCAATATTTCTCAAAATGATGAGCGTCATCATGCGCAAGCATTTCGAAAGTTGATTTAAAGTTTCCTTTCTATTTTTCTTTGTTTTTACGTACGTGAAGTATCAAATTGAAACATAAAACAGCTCATTTTTCAAGATATCTTTCTCCAAAAGTCAACTTGGCTGAGTGTTTTAAATTTTTTAAAACGATCTGATAGGTATTCTGATGATAGCTCTGATTCATAAGAATAATTCATCCTGACTTATCGATTCAGTATAAAGTTTATTAATTAAAGTTTACTTAAGATACATTTAAAAAAGAACAATAAAGAAAAAAAGAGATGCTGATCTTTTTGCTTAAATTATTTTAAGGAAATTTTTGCTGTCTATTCATTGACGAGTGACATCTATTGCAATATAGGTAAAAACGCATCAAATTGAGCTTTTCTTTGTAGATTTCTTTTCATATTATCTTGAAAGTTTTCAAAAGCGAAGTGTTTCACTTTATAAAAGACCAAAATGAATCGATTTTTGCACCAATAAAATGATTTAAAGCTTGACTTACTCTCTATCCTTTTCAAATATGTTTTACTTTTCAATATTTATTGTATTGTATTCATTATTTAGAATAAGTATCGAAAGATGTTATAGAATTTATTTTATAAATGTTTTTGAAAAGAACTATGTCATGAATTCTTCAACAACTATTCGATATCGAAAGTCAACTGATGGTTCAACATCAACTAAAATTTATGATCAAATTAATACATCACTCACCGAAGAATATGTGCTTGGTGATATTGCAAAAGAAGTTTGTACTTATTTTCTACTTCTTTTAATTGTAAACTGTATTCTTATAAAGGCTGAACTTCGTCTTCAACAACAACGTGAACAAAATCGTGAAGCACGTCAGTTTCGACATAAAGAATTAGAAAAGAATGCTCGAGATGTAAATCTTCTATTTCATATCTGAAATCATCTTAAGTTAATTTATTGTTTTAGGAAGATGGTGAAGACTCATCAATAATTCATTTTGTTACTTCACCGGCATCAACGGGATCGAATAAAGTAAAGTTAGAAAGAAAATTTTTGAAAAACAAAAATGAAACTTCTTCCTATAGAATCAAATGATAAATATGAATAGTATAATAGGAGCAAATACTCATTCGTCGTTACTTGAAAAATTTCTTAATGGTGATATTGATCTTCGTTCCGTCGAACAGCGTGATTTACGAGTTCGTATATTTGATAGTATATTTTTCTGTTCTGACGTTTTCTTCTTGTAATCATATAGCGTTTATTGAGTGAACTTGAATCGAAATATAAATCTTTAATGATAATTAATTCCAGCATGCATAATGAAAAACAGGCATTGCGCTATGAAGTTGATACATATAAAGATCGATTAGATGAATATTATGAAACATTCAATCACATTAAAAGACAACTAAAAGAAAAATGCAAAGTAGTTTTAATTGATAAAATTATTTAATAAAGGATTTTCTTTCAACAAGGAGTTTGATATACAAAAACGAACATTAATCGATTTAAAAGAAGATCATAAACATTTAAAAGAAGTTTTAATTGATTGTGAAAAATTAATTCAAGTAAATTTATTCTTAGAAAACAAACGTGTTTTTTTTTCGTATGCGAAATTTCATAGGAGACAGAAATGGAAATTTGTATAGATGAAGGCCCAAAATATCGATCTATTTTATCGATGGAATTTCATTCTCAAGTAGCATTTTTATCATCTAGTTCTCCGATTAATCAACCAATTGATGAAAAAGTTAAAAGAATATTAATGGAAAAACGTGAACAAGTTGAACAAATTAATAAATTAAAATTAGAATTAGATGAAGCAAGAAATCAATTAGAAATATTAAAACAAAAAATACCAAATTCAATTGATTTACATGATGAAAATATGAGTAACGTGTATGATTGTGAACAACAAAGTATCTCAAACAACCTTGAATAAAATACAAAAAATTAACTTTTTGTTTTTCTATAGAACAATTAATAAGGCAAATAACTGATCTAAATAATAAACTACAACAATTAGCAGCTGATAATGGATCATTACAACAAGAGGTAATATACTATTAAACTATAAATCAATCCTTTGATGTTATCTAATTAAAAATTTATATGAAAGAGATATTTTTTGTCGTGATTATGAAGACTTTCGAAATCAATGAATAGTATATTAATAGAAGATTAGAAAATATTTGCTTAAACTCGAACATCTTAATTGTTTAAACTTCATTTGGTTTAGTTCAGAACAGTTGAATAGTAAGAAAGATAATCGCCAAGTGTATTCAATATTAAATGTTGAATTGATGATGTAAAATCATATCAATTCGAATAATAGTCTCGATTATTTTAGTATCTTCTGAACTAAATAGTTAGTTTTGCTTTGAAGCATGATTACAGAAAGCATTGGAGTGAAATGAATATTTATATGCCTGCATCCTTATCTACCATCTAATAGTATCTTGATATTTGTCAACATTAAGTTGAACAGTCAGTTTCTAAAGTCAACAATAAATTCTCCAATAAATATGTATAAATTTTGATTGAAAGTTTAATTATCGGAGCTAAAACGTCTTCGCAGTGCTTCTACAATTTAATATATTTATAGATTTTAATTCTGCTTCTCTTTGTCTATGTCTGTTCAATGTTGCTGTTTCTTTCGAATTTTTTGTATAAATTTAAACAACAACTAAATAATCCCTATTCAAATTAGTTCTTTTTTCTTTCTAAACTTTCTTGAATGAAGATTCACCATTGATTCAAAACAGTCTAACACGAAACTCATCAATAGCAACTGTTTGGCTCCTACTTCGTTAATAATCTGCGTAGTTATTGGTTAAAAGTAGGCAAACATTTCGACGCCTGCATGCATTTTATTTTATTTCTAGTCATACTTGTGTGCGTTCGTCATTACTTTCTCGGACTTCTACATCTATTTGATTCAATGAAATATCATTCATTGTTGATCAACTGATAGTTTTTATCGATAAGTAAAGCTAGTCAAGATAATTCATACCATGTAGAGACCATTGAGTAGAGTTAACATTTTGTGTGTGTTATTTGAAAGGTTAAAACTTAATGGAAAAAGAAACTAGTTTTACTCAGATAAACTAAGTTTACATCGAATAACTCCATTATTCGGTCGATGTAGGACAGAAATTTTAGATGGTTGTTGATTGAATCTGTGGGAAATAAATAAAAATCGTTGTAACTCAAATGAATAATAGAATTTTTTTGGTTCCGCAAATAGAGTATTTCTGAATTAGGTCAGTTTCAAGAAAAAATAATGCTACTTGACGATTTTAATCAGAAACATCAACATTGTATGGAAATGAATCAATAGACTAGATTTTAAAAAACTAGGTTCGCCACTTTTGAGATTACTATTCTAGAGATAGCTACATATTCGTAGAACAATACTATACGTAATTGTCCACATTTTTAAAGTTTAAACGATGCGTAAACTATGTTAAAAATCTACAGAATTTTACACAAGATTCCATAGAAATCTAAAGTGCTTTTTAAAAAGCTTCAGAGGTTTATATAATACGTTGAAGATGAGTTTTGAGGATTTCTATGATCTCCTGAAATTCAAGTAATTTGCGAGAAAAATATCGACTTGAAAGTTTTCAATCGCTTCTCTTTGTGCCTTCATGGGCTCATTGAATTGCATCAAAGACTACTGTAAAGCATGATATCACAATGGGTTTATCCTCTATTGTATTCCATTTCTTTGATTTCTCATTGATTTAAATGCTATTTTTTCTAATTAGAATATACGTTATGAAGCTCAACTTACACGATATAAACAGCAATTAGACGATGCAGAGCGTGTTGAAGATGAATTAAAACAAGAACGTCGACGATTACAACGCGAGGTAAATGTGCACTTTTTTCTATTTAATTTCTAATCATACAAAATAGAACTAAATCTTATTGAATTTCCTTTGTTTGAATGGAATTTATTTTGTTACTTTTTCTTGCATCATCAAAATAGTGATCAACAATTTTAAACGACAGAGATACGAAAACATACTACAATGGACCAATCTTGACGTTTACTAGATCTACAAATAATATAGTCAGTTAGAATTCATTCAAAGAACATGTTCGACGTGTAATCTTTGGGTTATTAGTATTGTCTCATGAACCTTTTTTTCTCCTAATTAATATATGAAATTCAATGAACACTGTTGTTTTTGCTTGTTTGTTCTAGCTTCGAATTATCAGCGATAACTTAGAAAATGAACGCACGCGAAGCGATGTTTTACAACGAGAGAATGAACGTTTACGTACATTACGTAAAAAAGATTTACTCAATAACAGTAACGATAAACTTGTTCTATCAAGATCACATTCACCATTATTACCAACAAATTCCAACGATATTCAATCAAATTCACCTATGGAAGATCCTACTTAGATCTAGATGTTTCATTCATATGTTTTCTGCTGTTCATTTCCAATCTTGATTAAGCATGCATTCATTTCATTGTTGAATTCTTCTTTTCTTGTGTTTGCATATTTATTATATTCCATGTCGAAACTTCTACACATATGATCTTTCTTTTCTTATTGAGAGAAGTTATGCAGATAAATATATACTAAGTAATGTATTTCGTATTTTTGAAAAAAGAAACTGAATAAAGACGATAGTCCATTTAAAATGATGAATTACAATCAAGAATGATGACGATTTCGATTTGTCTGACGACTAACAGAACTAGTGAGGTTCAATTTAAGTTCATTTGGTTTTGAGATTGAATTTGCAAGCTGATTGGATTTTTCATAAGCAAGTCTAAAACGAGTAAAATAAAATGATGCTTCTTTTTCTTTTTAAAAGACATGTGATCAATATAATTAATTGTAGCATGTCGAGAATTTTTAAACTCGTAGAAAACAAATGGTTTCATAAACCGGATTCTTATAAAATTCTGAGGACATTGGAAACATTCAAGAGAATCCGTGAATGCCAAGATAAAAATTAGCAAGAAATTTTATTG
This sequence comes from Rotaria magnacalcarata, assembly GCA_900239745.1. Lineage (NCBI taxonomy): Eukaryota > Metazoa > Rotifera > Eurotatoria > Philodinida > Philodinidae > Rotaria > Rotaria magnacalcarata. The sequence continues at coordinate 139,598 of OENM01000066.1, forward strand.
AAAGTGTATCCTGTCTTTACTTTTCAATTTATATTTTGCTCATAAGTGAAATTGCAGAAGACTGTTGTCAGTAATTTTAGTTGGAGCTTAGACTATGAGATGTCTCACATAATTTATTCGACATTTGATCGACAAAGCTAAGAAACATATTTTAAATTCGTCGAAAAGAAACGTTTCGTAATTAGAATAGATTATTTTACTCAATCAGTCAAATTTTCATTCGTAGTTTTATATAAATAAATATTTTCTGGGAAATACTTATTATCTACCATTTACTATCAAAAGATATGACTATGGTAAAAGCAAGCCTTGAATTTCTTCCATTTACACAGGTAGATCTCGATTTTCTTATTTCGATATGGAAGCAATTTTCAAAGGTCCAAAACTTCTACAATAAATGGTGTTCGATAAGGTTTGTTTCTGTGCGAGATTATCGGTCAAATTCATACCTCAGTATTGATGATATTCCTTAGCAAGATCATCCTATTTCATTCAAAAGCAACATAAAACTACAAGATTTCTGTAGTGATAAATCATTAGTACGAAACGTTTCTCAAGATATTAGACATCTAATTGATGCACATAGTTTTGATTCAAAAAACGATTGAACATTTAAATATATTCGTTTCTAATAAATGACAACAGTCTGTTTAAGCTACAAACAACGTATTTTATCGAACTTACATCATGTGTTCTTTAATCAGTGATGTTAATTTTGAATTTTCAGCCAATTCATGACTCGCAGTTAACCATTCTCGTTGTTGTTCATAGTCTAATTTATTCCATCGAATTCTTTTAAATAAATGCATAATAACTTGAATGTTTTCTACATGATTTGAAGTAATCCAATTTAAAATTCGACTTGAAACAATAGTTTCATCTCGATTCTGTATTGTTTCATCCGCTAATATATTTGCAATAGTTGCATATGGTAATTGAAGAAAAGTTTTCATATTAATACATTCATTAAAATTTTTTGATAGATAATAATGTGATTCATAAAAAGATTTTTTCATTCCATAACGTCTTGATAAGTCAAGTACACGAAATACGTGACGTTTTTCAAATTTTGATAAAAATTCTTCACATATTTCAAAAATTTTTGCAATATCAAGTTCTCTTGCACAAATTAGAATATCATTTACATTACGGTATGTTAAAGTTAATTCACCTGAAGATATATATACATGAGATATATTTTCGCATAAAACTAAGCGAATTGATTTGAAAACATTTATTACCAGTATATAAAAAATTTAAAACAAGTTGAAGACCTTTGTGTGTTGTACGTCGAAGATGTGTACGTGTAACAAAATCAGTACGACGTTCACGAAAAAGTGCGCTGAATAAAATGAAAAACAAAATTACAGAATAATTCAATGACTTTTTCTTACCGATATTTTGAACTAAATGCAGCTGAAACAAATATTTAAATGTATAAAATACAAAATACAAAATAATATATGCATTAAGTCCCGTTATAATAAACGTTACTTCATTACTGAAGAATAAATGTAAAACAAAATAATAAAGAGATGTGACTCGTCTAATACAGTACAAAACAGTCTGCTTGTGATTATGCAAAGTAACTACATTATATTTCGCTCCTTTATCTCAGGTAGACCTCATAAATATTTATATTATGCCTAAATATAAACTACGTCTGTGATGTATTGAATCTCGTGAAATAAATAGTTTTATTTTCCAAAAAAAAAATGAATCTCATACGCTTACTGATAAAATAATAATAAAGTAGACATCTTTTACAGAGAAGAGCAAAAACTAGCTTTCCATAAATTTATTGTAATTACTGTTTTTTTTATATTTAAAGATCAGGGATGAAAGTACATCAAATAAAACCTACCAAGAACAATTCGGTGCGCTAAATATTCACTTCCATCGACAACAAGCATCAAATCACAAAACCGAGATTCTTTCCACATTTGTCCTAAAATTTTTCTTGCTTCGATTTCATTGTTTGAATGAAGAAATCGTTTAATTATTTCTCGATCATGTGTATCAAGATCTGATATTGTTATTGAATCATTTTTTCCATTTGTGTATTTATTTTGTTCGATAAGAAATTCATTTAATTTGAGTGTGAGCGGATTGTTAGTATTTGAACGACGTTGTGTTGATGATGATGTTAATAATGAATTGTTAGTTGATGACTGGGATGTTCGTAGATCTAAAATTGACAGACGAACACGAAATGGGCGCACAAGCATTAAGGGTGATGAGCGTCGAGAAGACATTTAGAATTATACAATAAAAAAATACATAATCGTTTAAAGAATAAAAATTATTTCGAACATCGAAATAAGAACGAAAGAAAGTTCAGATTTCATTTGAGAAAAGAAAACAATAAGAAGAAATTCATGCGCCAGACTTGTTCATTTTTCAAAATATAATCAATACTTTAGAATAATCTTAATAAAAAGTATTTTCAACGATAAAAAGAATATTAGTAGTTAGTGTAGTTTGTTTTGTAAATAAAAGAATAATAAATCTAGTTCGATACGGAATTTCATGAACTGATTTGTTGTAAAACAATCGACAGATTCGAGACGAAAATTTTCTAATGTGCTGTTTTTTATTACTAACGGATTCTATCGTTGTAAAAAAATTAACTCAGATTTTATTTCATGAAAAAGTATCCACAAGACTTTCGAAGGTTTATAAAAAAAAAAGAAATAAATCTCAGCTGTCATCGTTATTGAATTAGCAATACACAAATAACGTTTTCAAACAATAATGAATAAAATATTTTTCTGATCAATTAATTTTTACTCAACACAAAATGTTTGTATACGACTGTATAGTTCATAAAAACTACTTATATCTTCAATTTTCCTGTGAAACTTTACTGTCAGTTCGATTAGATCAACACAAAACTCTTAAAACTATAGAACAAAATGACTTATAAATAAATTAAAAGCTTCAAAACTTTATATTTTTCCTTTCTACAACTTATTTATTCCTTGATAACTGACTAGAGTATACTTTTCAAAACAACGATCGCAACAATCATTGAACTATCTTGCTAATAGAAGCAGTTCAATAATTTGACAGTTCAACTCAAAAAAGGAATGCTTATGCATTATATCGGAAAGCTTCGATAAGTAAACATCTCACATCTGAAAATGAACACCTTTATACTCGAAGCTCGACTATTATTTTTCTCTGCCTTCACTTCATTATTTCACATTAATGCATTCCAGATATAATAAAAATGATGTTGCTGATTTATTACAATGTGAATTGTACAATAAAGTCCATCGGATGCCTATAAATCGAGACTAAAACAATCATACACTGTTCAATGAAATAAAGTAGAGGCTTTATTCTGTTAGAAAGCTTGCATATTCGTAACAATCCAAATACAGGATGATAACAAATAAATTAAATGGCCTCTAATTATTTCGAAACTAGAAAAAGATACAATATATATATATGATAGTCTACGTAGACACTCGTCAATTGTGAACACTTTTTAAAAGTCTCGCAGTCGTGCATTTAAAAGAGATTCTAATGTTAACATTTTGTAGAATCGGTACTGCTAAAATCGCAGAGAAAAACTCAATATTATAGGAATTTCTGCTTCCGGTAGATTCTAACGATTGCTGTACCTATATTTGAATTTCAAATTTTAATGGTTTGAAATCATATTGTATTGTATTGTAAATAACAAGCTAACGATCAATAGTGATATTTCTAAAAAAAAATAGAGAAAGCTTTGAAATCGTCTTTATACACGCATAATTGTGTTGCTTTTTTCTTCTTTGATCAAATTTTGAATTTGACTTAGAATTAAAAGCTTTTTCTTAAATTTAGCGCTACTTATTATTTATCTGTGATAGATTAGTTCAAACACATGTGAAGTATTGTCAAATATAAATATAGTCGGAAGTCAAATGTATTGCTGTTTATTGAGCTTCTCCAATATTCTCAATTTAAAAGATGTAATATCATTAGCTTACACAAAATATTTTCATTTTCTTTAACAGACTAATTCGAAAAAATAATTCTAACTGAATTCATCGAAAAGATTTATAGAAACTACTATAATTCTTACACAAAGAGCAGAACATATAGATCTGCTCAGGATGATCTATCGATTGTATTCTCACCGTCGTCTCTGCTTTCTTCTTCCGAAATGATTAACTTATTAGCGGAACAAGTTACGAATGTACTTAGTCGACTGATAAAATACTCGACCACATGGAAACAAGAAATCAACTTAAAGAAGACGTATTGGACCTTATTTCATCGTCAAGTATCGCCTTGAATCCCGACTATAATATGTAATGGATACACAATCGAGCATCTGAAAAACGTTAAATATTTAGGTACTCATCTCGACGCGAAATTATCCTTTACGCCACACATCAACTATATCAAAGATAAAATACGCAAGAATGCAAATGTGTTCAAACGACTCACATCTAGTCGAATGACGAGCGAGAAAGTCAACTATAGACTTTTCAATGCTTACATTAGACCGTACTACCAGTCGCTTTTTAACATTTATCCGATTTTGACCGTGAATAAACAAAAACAACTCGAAGCAATGAATCGTCAAATTTTCCGAAAAATTCATCAGTGGTTCGATGCTACAAACATCGAAATTGAGAATCTACTTAAATATAAATCGTTTTCGGAACTTGCAAATACTCATTGGGATAATTTAACATCGACAATACTCAGAACAAATCCTCGTGTTCTAGAAGATTTTTTACAACACAAACTATCAATCATTTACTTACAAGAATATTTCACAAATCCTTCGCTCGCAAAAGAAAAGAGATCAATATTTGGTAGAGGAAAAACACGTAACAACATCAAAAACCTACTGAATGGTGGAATACTATCTCTATTTGACCATGTATTATGTCTCTAAGTCTTGAGATCCTCCGTGTGAAACATGTGTTGTATCTCTTTATTCTTCTTTTCTAAACTTCGTAGTATCTTTCTCTTGTTTGTTTCTAGTGTACTAGTTCTTTGTTTTCTTCTCAACTATTTGGTTTTTTTTATACGCTACAGGAACGATGTTCGCTCATAGCAGGTGTAAACTACTCATGTGGTACTCACCAAAAATAAAGCATTATTAAAAAAATATAGATCTGCTCTACTCACATACAAAGATAAAAATATCGAAATTTAAAAATACTAAAGTGTGAGTATGTTGAGAGGTTCGAGTGTGTGTCAGTGAGGAAGTAACTAGTAAGAAAACAACCTTAGTCACGTCTCTATTCTTACTTTTTCAGACTTAAGGTTTGTGGCTTACAACACTGTTCTAAATATTTTAATTCTAAATGCCACTTTACAAATGGTTTTTGTTTTAGTGATCTTGAACCTTTTGCTGAATGACATAATAATATGGTTTAGCAATTTCCATTGATGAAAATTAGTCTGTTCAATAGAATCAAAGTAATTACAGTAAGTGGCGCATATTCTATACTTTTTCTTTGGAATTTAAATTTTTCAACGACACGAGAATCGTCGTTCTCAATTATACTTATCTAAAATCTAATTTAGATGTGGATATTAGTTGGTGGAGAATTTGAATTTATGACGAATTCAAAACGCCGGAGAGTAAAATATTGAAAAATCTTTAGTCATCACTAGAGAACCAATATGTCGCATTTATATAATGTCAATTCATTCTTTGACATTATTGTTGATAAATTCCGCCGCGCTTGTCTTGGTCAGGCTTTTTGTTTTCGCGACCTAATTTTCTCTCTTATCATCTTTCCACGGATAAGTCTCGTCTTAATCTATTTCCTTTTTCGAGAGTAAGCGATGCATTGTTGATATATCACAAGCACGAAAAGAAACATAAAAGAACATTTTATATTATAACCCAAACAAAACAAAATGTAAGGAATATGATCCCCATGACTAGTCCGAAATGCCTGTAATATCCATCAGGTCTAGTCTGAGTTGTCTTGCACATCTGTCATGAGTATAGTCAAGTTTTTGGAAATGGTCCTTCAAGCACTTCCAGGCTAGTCTTGAATGTCCTTGAATCCAATCAGACCTAATTCATTTTGTCTGTCGAATCAATCCTGACTAGTTGAAAGACTGAAAAAAGAATAAGAAACGTGAAGGATGGGGGTACTAGTTTTCCAGATGGACTCATTAGCAATAGCAGCAACACATCCACATCCTTAATGTTTTTCTAAAATCAAATGAGACGTGGTCCTATTCTAAAATTCTGCAATTTTAGAATTGTGGGCTAAATATATATGAATTGATTTGATATTAGTATACATAGTATTGTAGAATTTTCAGAATTCTAGAATAAATATCTATGAATTGATGTGATATTAATATAGATGGAATTTTAGAATATATATATATATATATATTGATTCCATATTAGTATAGATGAAATTTTGGAATTCTAGAATATATATATATATATATTCTAGAATTCTGAAAATTCTACAATACTATGTATACTAATATCAAATCAATTCATATATATTTAGTCCACAATTCTACAATTGCAGAATTGTAGAATTTTAGAATAGGACCACTGCTACTTTCTTTATTGAAAGATAGAATGAAAACGTGGCATTGACACACAACACAAACTTTTATATTTCGTTTTTAAATATACACAATAACAAAAAGGAAGAAAAACAAAGATCAAAGTTTATTGGCTTTCTTTTAATTATAAAAGACCTTGCTTCCGAAGATCATCATACGTTCGTTTATTAACAACATTTCCCAATGAATCTTCGAATTCTTCCTAAAGGAAAAAAATTAAATTCTCGGCAAATTTAAAAAAGTGTTCAAATCAAGGCAAACCTCCATTTCTGGTTTCCATCGCTCATCATCTTTATTATTTTTTAATTTATTCCATAATGATAAAGCATCTTCAATTGATGTTATATTTGCAAAATGAGCTGTATTCGGAATACCTAGGCATCGCATTCCATGCGCATGACGCCATTCCTAAATTGATTCATCAATGAATCAAAAGAAAAGAAACGAAAAACGACAACATACAGCAAAATGACGTTGAAATGCTTTCGGTCCACGATATGTATGATTTCCACATATTTCACAATTGAAATACATATTAAGACCATGTAATTTATAAAGCCAATAAGGAATTGGCTAGAAACAAAAAAAAGTGAAAGTTTATTTACGTTTCTTTAAAAATTTACTTTTCCATCCCATCCAAGAGGTAAATTTTTTGGATTATAAATAAGTCCATCTTCTTCTGGACCGGAATCATCATCTGATATATCTCCTCCACCGACATCTTCATCATCTTCATTATCTTCTCCAGCTCTTGCCTGTTTACGACGAACATTATCTAATGTTGCTGAACGTTGTTCACTTAATAAATCTACAAGACGATAAATTTGTGCTTCCATTCCAGCAATTTCTTTATGTCGAATTGTTTCTTTACTAAAAATTGTTTTTTAATCAACATAAACATTCTATTTATTTAAAAATATAATACGAACTTTCCACGTTTTGTTTTATCTGCATCTTTCATAAACAATGAGGGATCAAGATCTTCAAATGATTTATCTTTTGTTGCAAATAAGCGTTTAGCACGTTCTTCTAATGTTCTATCAAAATCATATAGATATTAACATATGAAATAATTAAACATCAAACATTAATCTTTACCCGCCACATTTCATTCCAAGTGCTAATAAAGCAGATTTTAATCGATCAAGACCGACAGATGCTAATTCCTAAAATTAAGAAGAAAAAAACATATTCAATCAAAATTTACAGAATGTTATTATCATCTAAAATTAATTGACATAGTATTCCTAATTAGTGTTTAGTTATGCTCAACTATAACGTTATCATGAAAAATATATAATTTATGTGACAATATATTCGTTTATTTTTAACTTCTTCACTAAATCTGCAGAAATTCGGAAATATTGAATGAGAATTACAATTCTAATTCAGACAATTTTCTATGGGAATTAGACTGTCAGAATGAGTTCGATTTCGCTTGAATACGTCTTTGGAAATTTGTGATTTCTATCATACTTTCTGACGATTTTTCAAGTCTTTATTTCCCTGAAAAACGTTAATTTTCTCTTTCCAAAGTTAATCTTTGCATATGGTAAAGATCGGCTCACAGCTGCAACAGCAGATATGTTAGAAAAATGTTAAAAATATATTAAATTTCAATACAAAACTTTTAATTAAAAGTTAACTTTTTCGAATTTCTACAGTTTAGCTATTGAGACTTAAAACTGAATGTAAATTTTATGAAATTAGTTGTCGACGATCCGTTATTCACTTAATACAATCAGATTAGTCCAACTTTCAAAAACTAAATCGAAAAGAATTTTGAATATACTTCAAACTATAGTACGTTGAGATAGCCTGATAAATAAAATTCATCGTGTATATTTTAACAAATTACTCAAAAAAAACTTCATCGGTTTATAAGAACATAAAAACGTTCAATGACAATATTTATTTCGTTGTGTTGTCTTAATTGTATAGAGTACAAAAAGGATTAATACAGTAAATTCCTTTTACTTTTATTCGTGTCATAAAAAGGACAGGAAGTCTTCAATTCCGAAAACTTCACAATTAACTCAACAATAGGTATACATCGAATTTGTATTGCAATTCTTATGCAATCAGAAGCTATGTGCTTGGTTCTCACTGTCAAACATTTGTCAAAATCTCTAAGCTAACATAAGAACTATCTTCATAGCCCAGATAGGTCCATCATAGTTGACTTTCTCATATTTTTTTAACTAAAAAAACATTGCAGTCAGCATTGGACGTAAAGCTACGGATTCGCTAAATGTCTGCTCTGTGATATATGCTAACAATAACTTCTAAAACAAAATCTTCTTACCTCCCACGATGAAAATCCGCTAAGATCTAACGAAGCTCCACCTTTCGCCAAAGCACCACCTGTTTCTTTCTATGCAAAGAAAATACTTTAATAATAGCAATATAAAAGTTATCTTTTAGTTCAAGTTACCGGCCAACCAGGAAAAATTCCTTGTTCCCATTTTAATTCAAAATCTTGCTTAACATTAATTAAATCTTTTTCGATATTAATTAAAGGTTTACAACGTTTCAGAAAGTCTAATAGATAAGGAAATAAATATTCAAGTAAATATTGTCGATATTCAAAATTTTTGCGATCTTTTTGAATTTCATGAAAACGATCAAATTTTTGTAAATATGTTAAATAATCTAATTTCTAAAATTATTCATTAATAATACAAAAACAAATACTACTATCATAGAAGAGAATTTTTTTTCTTACTTCAAGTCCTTTGACATTTAAAAAGATTTCAAAACATTGATGTAAATCAAGAAAACGACCATAACCTTCTTCGTCAGTAAAACTTGCTAATGCTAAACAGATCAATAAGAAAAACAAATAATATTTATCTCAAATATATGTCTTTACCTAGTGGTTCACCATCCTCAGTTTCTTGTAGTTGTCTCATAAATTGTTCATATTCCATTGACATAGGAATAGCAATCTAAAAATAAATCAAGAAATAAAATTAAACTATTGTTTCGTAAACTAACTTCTTCTGATGAATTTTTCGGATAATATTGACGAATATTTTTAAGTCGTAAATAAAATTCCGTAAATTCATTTGGTCCTGATAATGCTTGAATTTCTTCTTTACGAGATCTATTACAAAGAATAAATTCTGTATTATAAAATGTATAATAATTATATTTACCCATCTTTATCATCATACATATCTTTCAAGTGACTTGATGTTTCCGTATAACGCTGAAAATAAAATAAAATAAAAGACGCCAATATTTTTATTCAATAAACAATTTTCTTACGTCAAGTAATAATTTAACCATGTGTTCAGAATTGATTTGATCACGATGCTAAAATTATAGAATTTAATAAGATGAATTGAAATATAAAAATCAACTGACTGTGGCTTTTTTACGCAACATTTCTTTTGTCATCGTATCCATTAATCGTTCACGTTCTTCATGATAACGGCGTTGTTGTTCAAGAACAGATTCAAACGACATGATATATACTCTAATTCAGATTTTATCTACAAGAATTCAAACAATGATGCAAATATAAGTCAAGGTAATTACAAAAACTAAATGCTTCTCTTAAGTAAAATGATTTTTCAATAGATTGGAATATACAGCTCATTGATATCGATTGATGTCAAAATTATGAATTGCACAACAATATCTCCTTCATTATTGAAACAATGTTCTATACTTGTCATCAACGTTATATTTATTTCAGGATACAAAGCAATTAAATAATAACAAAAATAAACGTATACTAGATCTAGATTAGTTAGCTATTCATAGTTGTATTACTAGTACGACGAAATAATTTTTCGTAAATGATGTTTTCCGTCGGAGTAATCGTCCAACGATTTGTTTCTGTAGACTTTCTACCTTAGCCTTTAAATTCTTCTACTAAGATCCAGCTTCATCACATCATCTCTCACAAAAAGAATATGACTGATTAAAATATTTAAACCAATGATGAATTTTTCTTTCAATATTTCACTGAATAATTTTCATTTATTTCATTGTAGTATCTTGTATGTAGAATTGAGAAATTTCTTAATATAAACGTCATATTAGATGCATATAATAATATCTTTTTCTATGATATAGGTGTCGCTATTTTCATTTAATAATTTCTTTTTAGCAAATGATACCAATAGAAAGATCAATGAAATTTATTTTATTCCATTAGTTTTTACAATTTCAGAAATTATCAAATAATTTAACAAAAAAAAACAGCATTTCTATAAACCGTCTTCTTGCCTCCATAAAGGTTGTTTCCGACATGATATGAAAAAAAACGATAATATTAGAAATTTATTTGCAATTTTTTAAATAAAATTTTCTAATTTAAAACTGTATGTTAACCATGGTGAAGGCTGTCTAACATAAAGTCTACTATGCCGTCTAACCAATAAAACATTTTGGAACGAAAAGAGAAATGATTCTTTGTTTGACGTATTTCATCGTTCTTTCTTTAACAATACACGCACTCTATTACATATCGAACGAAAAGATCGACACAACGAAATTTGTAAACCACATATTTTTTGTTATTCGTCACATTTGATATACAGATTACCGAAAATCGTTTTTTCTCTTGCTAATCATTTCTTTTCTTTTTTGATTTTTCTCATTCTCTTCTTTTTCCTATCGAATAGATTGTTAATATAAAACTATGTCGACAGAAGCTGAAGCTAAAGGCAAAAAGGTAAAAATCTATTTTGTTAATTAGACAGTTGAAACAATGACTTGCTGTTTTTTTCTTGATATTAGCGAACGCATGATGACGATGACGAATCCAATGGAGATGTTGAAACAACAACAACAACTGGTTCGAAAAAAAAGGCAACACCAGTAAAAGCAGCAACATCAACGACGAGAAGTAAACAAACTCTTAATGATGATGATGAATCACGCGAAGAAACCAATGATGATGATTCAAACAGTGTAGAAGCTGGAGCTGCTCCAAGTAACGCTAAAGGAGCTTCAAAACGAAATGGAAATGCAACTTCTACTGATGCTGCCGCTAGCGGTAAGTAAAAATATTGTTTTAAATGATACAAAACATGTGCGGTTTGTTTTTCAAATAGGGGATCTAGATGACAGTGCTGATTATGATGATGACGACGAAGAAAATTCCGATGATGATGGTTCGTTATTTTATATAAATAAAAATAATCTTTTTTTCTTTTTTTGTGTAGATTTTAAAGGGCAAGGTGATGGTAGCGATGCTGAAAGTGATGAAGGTAAATTGATTTACATCTATTTGTATCGAAATTTATTCATTTTATTGTAGCTGGTAGCGATGCAGAGGCAGGTGGAGATGATGATGAATCAAAAGATGTTGTTGATGATGATGACGATGAAGTTGATGAAGAGTCCAGAGAGTAAACATTTCATTATTAATTATGTGTATATACATATATAAATATATGTATGTACACCATTGACTTTCTTTCTCGCGTGTAACGTTTAACGTCTTTCTGTTTATCACTACTGATGCCTGACTGATCATATATCAGTAAAAGTCAGTTTCGTAGGTATTAGATAGACGGTTTTTCCTCTTTTTTGTTTGTCTACATGATTGTTGTGTAGTTTTCTTTCTTTTTTTCTTTCTGCTCGTGTCTCATTCATATGTGTGTAAGTGTTCTTCGTGTATTTTGTATTGTATTTGAAAAATGAGAAAAAAAACATTTGCCTCTGTCTTGTTGACAAATATACACGAAAGGACTGTGTCAATAATTAACTAATTATTTTGTTCTTACATTATTCAATTAATAGAAAAAAAAATGTTCAGTTTGCTTTTACAAGAGGAAAGAAAAAGTATTCAAAGGAAAATTTCGAATCGAATAATACAAAAGCTTTTAAGTTCGTATTCAGTTTTTGATCAATTCGTTTTGTGCAATAATTAGATAGTCACATTTATGTGTGAATAGTTTTTTAAATTGAAACCTATTGGAATAAAGTCAATGGTTAAATAACGAATCAAACGATGCATATTGTCAGTTTTTGGATGAAATGGTGAAGAAAAATTTTTGTTTTCAAGAAACGCATAGACTTCAGATGAATAAGAATTTCAACATTTTGAAAATTCTTTCATTACTAATCACTTAATGCATATTTGTTTTTGCTTGAATCAAAGTCAAATCGTTTGTTAATTATCTTTTGAAATATTCTATTGATGTAATTTCTTATCTGGTATGTCCTCATTGCAGAAGAGCGCAACTTTACATCTTGGAAATTTTGTTTTCTTTATAACACAATTTCTCGACGGTATTATTTTCTTTATTTGGCAACTTTCATGAATATTTTTATTCGATTTTCCGAATCCGATCATTTTTACGCTATAAAGTATCAAGCTTCGCTTACTACGAAACTTGAAATGTATCTACTCAATAGTTTTTAAAAACAATATCTCTTATATTATTTGATATATTTTTAAGATTAATTTCTTTTAGTATTTATTGATATTATTAAAAATGAGAAGTCTTCATACATCTCGTTCGTTAATATCAGTTCATATGCTAGCCATTCTTCGATAGTCGTACGTAAAGATAGAATAGTTTTTGTGATAGATAGTCGTGAGTGATATATTGTTTTCTTGGCGATCTTGCAACAAGAAGAATTGAATATCAATAAAATGATCGCGTCAGCTAAGTGCATCGGAATTATTATCAATAGTATGAAATAAAGAAGTGTTCTGTAGAATACATACACGCAAAAAAATTGTATATTTTTATGCACATTCCTTTTTTCTGTGAACAAGCGCATTTCAAAGTTTGTTTTTACATTTATTAATTTCTTATTATCAGTTAGTTACACACGTTTATCAAAAATAGTCATAGATGAAAGAGATTGAACTCGTTTTTTTTTACTCTAATCTGGTTTTAGATGAATATTATATATTAGAATTGTTTAAAATATTTTATTCTTCCATGTTTTAGGACTAGTAATAGATATGCTCAATGAATATATATATATATGTCTATCAATATTATTGATTAAATACTACCACTATGTTGGTCAGTGAGGCAATTCATCATAGGAATATGTCTGTAAAATAATTAGTAAATGAAATATTTTATTAATACGTTCAACTTGTATATGAATGAATGATATACTAAACAATTCATATTTCATTGGTGAAAAGTATAATCAGCCATACACTATCGGAAATCAGGTTGCCTATAAGATGCTTATTGCCAATACCCCCTGTGACGGCACAAACGTCACTGATGTTATCTTGGTGCCTGTTTATTTCTTTTTCTAGCTTCCCTCTCTTTTTCTCTTGTTTGTTTGCGTCTAATATTGTTAATTCAATACATAATTATTCTTCTCTTTTTTTCTTCAAACATCTTCATATATCTCTCTTCACTGAGATATACCTATATTCGTTCTTTCAGCTTGATTGTTCATTACAATCGCTACAACTCGTGTCAGCTACTTGCTTGTGGAGTTCTTATTCTCATCTATTTCTGTTCACTGAATAAACTATTGGATCTTCATCGAATATTTAATAATATTTTATTTTCATTGTTGTCATTCTGCCGTAACGAATACTATGACACCAGGCATTTTTATTAGTTGCGTCTCTGATTCTTATCCAGGTGTTACACTCCCGAATAACATAATTAACACGGTTATTGGTAATTTTTCGAAATAACTTCATCAATTTCTAAGTATCTACTTATAAAAATAAGAGATACCATTTGTTTTTTGTCATTTAATAATTACTTAAAGATTTTTTTAGATAAAATAAGAAAAAAGAAATCAATGAGTAGAAATATGATAAAAACATGCACACTACCCAGTGATCTTGTTGCTATTTACTAATGATAACCGTAATTATCAGTCAAAATAGAAGATCAGAGATCGATTGTAAAACCTCATTATGAGAATTAACTTCTGTTTATAATTTAACGAATTAATTAACTAATCTTTCATTAATATAACTAAAAGGTCAACGTTATGAAGAAAATATTTAGCGAAAATATAGAAATCAAATTTAAGATGTGCGAATCAATTTTTATGAAGACATGAAGAAGGCATTTTAGTACATTTTAAGTGATTGGATAACTCGAACATAATACTTACAAACGCTTTCAAATTTTAATAGTCACAATCAGCTAAAATCAGTAACAATAATTGGTTTTTGACTTGATCATATACCATTATAACTCATTGAGTCAATCATAGAAATTTCTGTTCAGTGTCGATCCAATTTTTGTTTTAGTGAGTAAAGAAGTCTATTGATATGTTGAGTTCGATTAGTTTTTCATATACTATATGAAACTTATAGAAATTTTTTTAGAATTAAATGGTAGATAGGAAAATTAATTTAATTTCTATCAATACAACTAATAAAAGACAAATGACGTCGATTAAAATATCCACAAGTTACTTGGAATATAAATTACATAACTATGTAGTGAACATATTTAGTGAATTAGTTTTATTGTATATGAAAATCAATGATTTATGAAAATTAGTTATTAGGGATAATGTAGATTTCCCAGAAACTAAAATTATTAACTAAAATTGTCATATTATGAGTTCTAAAAATATAAAATCGAAAGAAGAAAAATATTCTATTTCAAGCTAACTGATTGTTTATGACCATATTTATTTTATCAACATAAAATTCTATTGTTCGTCTTCTAGTTATAAAAATCGATTTATTATTATGAATTTCAATTAGAGTTAATTTTATAAGTGTACAAAACGAGTTCAATAGTAAATGTGTATCTTTTTGTCTTGATTATTTTATACAATATTATTTTAATAAATTAATAGAAATAGTTTAGGAAAAAGCTAAATAATTACATATCGTTTCTTTTCTTTCCTTTCAATCTATCATATGGAGATTTCATTTTCAAAGATTAAAGTGCAACTATAAAGATTGAACTTGATCTTGATCTTGTTTTAGATAATTTATAGTATTGGCTGGGATTATTCAAGAATCTCTACGTAGTGTATTTATCAAATAGATGGATGTCTATTGGTTCTTCATGCTATTCTAAGTAAGATTAATATTATCATAAACGAGATTGGATAATAATAATAGTTGCATCAAAAAAGATAATAATTGAATAATAATTTTTTTTTGTAAGATGTCATTTTAAAAAGCAATATTTTTTTCTATAAATCTGTGTCTCTTTACGGGAACTATGTCATAAAATGCTGATTGCCGTAGAGAAAAGTTCAATTGAGCTGATTGACCTCTGTATGTTTTCTTTGGAATGATTGAAATGATCAACACACCCACATAGATGCAATATGGATATGATATGACCAAACATATATGAGTTCTGTATCTCTCTATCGTTCTCTTTCATTCTCCTTGATCTCGACTTTCTTTACAATATTATTTATTGGCACAATAAACGGTATATCCATATGTTTCTTTACCAGATATATTAGATAATAATTCAATGTTAGTCAGAAAAAAGGCCAATGTCTCTATCGTTTTTTTCTTTCTGAACGGTTTATAATCCTTTTTTGCTTTCTTCTAATTGAACATGTCAAATCGTATATCTGTATCTATGATTATAACAATAATCTATAAAGTCAATCTATTTTTTTAAATAAGAGTGTTCAGCGAAACGTCCTGCTTCTTTTCCGCATATTTTCTGCTAGAATGCTAATGAATATAATGATGTAGTTTATATCTTTTTGTTTTGATTACGAAATCATGCGCCTTCGTGTTCCTGATTATAAAGGATTTCAACATTTTTTAGTTCTCTTCTACGACGACTATACTATTAGTTCACCATTCTACTTGTTTGTTTCTATTTTTAGATTTCCACAGTTGATAAGAAAAATCCTAATTCTATATTGTACCTAAAAAATGAAGGTAATTGTTCATACATACATATATATATGTATATATATATATGTAATCTAGAGAGCTAACTAATTCCTGATCGCTGGTTTTTCTACGAGCTTTACTATTGATTTATGTGTATCTCACTTATTACTTTTGGTTTATGTTGTTGTAATGAATGACTATTATCTATATGATGAACACAGCTGTATATTGAACTGTTTCATGTTTGTCATCACTTTAGATTATTCTTATTTATTGATAAGAAAAATGTGGAACATCATCACGCATTCATAACAAAAGCAACCATCAATTCTTGTCATTTAGTTTTTCTTTATTTGTCTACATTACAGGATATGTCTACTACTGATAACTGGGTTAAATTATATCGATGGTGGCAAGAACATTTAAAATTTCATATTGTTTCATCATCAATTCATAATGATAATAATATCTTACAACGTCGTCCATCATTAATACTTTTTCGTTCAACAAATAATTTACAATCCAAAAAAATCAAAAAATGTGCTTCATTTGCTGGCATTGCTGAATGTAGAACTCATTACAATGACTTTCGACATGTGCGTGACAGTATTCATGGCAATATTCCTCATGCAACACAGATGACATCAATAACAATATGTAAAGAAAGGTCAGTTCACAAGAAAGAAGAGACTCATGAAATGACTATGACTTTTTTTTAAATTTATCAAGTAAGGAAACTGATCGATGCATCAAGTGCTTTCTTTTGTTACAAAACGGATTTGTTGTTTTGGAAACGTAGCAAAAGTTTCTATTTTTTTCTGTAAAAGCAAAATATGTCTACGCATGCTAGAGAAATTTAAAGAGAATGTAACTTATGAAGAGCTCTATATTTAAATTATAATAATGAAAGGAGAACTTGTACTGGATCCACTCTAATGAAATCGATAATCAGATAGAATTTATTAATGATTCGTCCATTGAAGTTATAATGGAAATTCTTTTTGGAAACAAAAGCTTTTAGTACAATCCCTATGAGATTAAAATGTGAAAAACGATGAAATTCCCTCATTGAAACCCGTCTACCACGGTGTTTAAGTCTTTGCAACTTTTCTGTCGCTGTCTGTAATCGTATATGCAGCCTTTCGGCCATGGCCAGTGATGAACTGTGGAGCTTCTCTGTCACGGTCTGTAGTATGATGTATCGAGTCGCTAGAGACCATCACAGACTGTTACTGAGAAATTTAATAATTAATTAATAAACCAACTAGCTAATTAATTAATTTCTCTGTAACGGTCTGTGATGGTGGTGGGTACAAATTTCTACCCTCTATACTTCAACACTCCTTTCAGATCGTGTTTCACAAAAGAGGATTATATTAATTATTATAATATGATTGTTGTTGTTGTTTTCGAGCGACAAAGAAGGAAAATGCTTATTATAATTAGGGGAGAGAAACTTTTTCGACTTACAAAACAATCAAGTTCAACAATGTTCATTTAAGATATCGATCAGAATATTTTTAATATATTGTTATTCATCTGGATCATTTTTAATCTATAGATTAACGGTAGTGAGTAAGGAAAGCAAATTGGCAATGTTATTTTTAAGATATGATAGCTATGATCGAGCACAGTTCTCAATTGAAAATAACTGTTTGAGAAGGTCTCATTAGTTTTGCTAATTAGTTTAGATAAATCAGTATCCTTGATTGAAAGTCTAGTCAATTGACTTTTTATTTGGCTATACACATGTTAAGATATATTTCTGAGTAGATATACATAAAATGGCACATAGCCATGTGTTGGTTTGACTGACTATCAAAAGAATGATGTAATTGATGATTGCGAGTACAAACTGCTTAGATGCAACGATAAAACAAAAGGGAAGAAAACCTTGACTTATCAACATCAACTGATATCTATCTTATGTTGAATCAAGAAAATTGATTGAATAGTTTTATATAATTTCAATATTCATTAAGTATAATAAGTTAAAAATGAAATAATTCTAAAGAATGATGAAAAGAGAAGTTAATTAATGGCGTTAATATATATTTTTCTTCTATAGTACGATGTTAATATTTTATCTAAAACACACAAAAGATAGTTTGAAAACATCGATCGGAAAACTAATGAGAAAAAAATATTTTATTTCAACGAATCACATGTATAGAAATGTACAGATGCTTGTTTTTTTCCGATAACATAAACATGAAAATATATCTGATAGATTTTTTTCTCCTGAGGACATTCTTAATCAAGAATCAAGCTGCCGTAGACTAGCCTTGGTATTTATAACTATTACATATAAATCAAAAAGAAAAAGGGAAACGATTAGTAAAATAATTTCTTATTTTTGTTTGTTTATGTTCGTTACATCGCATTTTACTGATTTTATTAATTTTAATATTTCCATCAAGGTATAGAATAAAATATTTCTAAAAGAAATCAACACTTCACCGTTTCATTTAACTCATACTTTTCCCTATACTCCTCATGAAGATGCATATTAATATATATATATAAATGAATAGTAGATTAATCTTGATGTGCTGTAACTTTCTATCTTCATCAGTTTATTGTTCGACAAAAATAATAATAGATACAAGAATTCATCGATAGCATGATGAAAAGAACGCATGTTTAAAAAGTATTCAACATGACAATGATAAATTACATTAGATAAATGTCTAAGAGAATTTCTTTTCAAGAAACACAAAATTTTAGTCATGCTCTCCTATTTCGTCATCAAAATTAGTCTATATAATAGTATTATTCACTTACATTATGTAAGAGATGCGTGCTTCTTCTTTTTATTTTCATCTTCGAAAAGATCTTGTTGTTTTTGCACAAAAGAACACTTTCTCGACATCATTACAAAAACAAAACATTGCTTTTTTAAGAACTCTTTTGTTCCAATCCTACATTTTCGCTGTCGATTTAGTGAAAGTCGAGTTATTATTGTTAATCATTTTCCTATTGATAAATATATGCGTAATCATGTAGTTTATTTATAATTTGAATCATGGATGAACATGATTATATCAGATGCATTTAGAGACTCTAGAATTATTATAATACAGATCATACTCTCTACATAAAAAACAAATTCTTAAAACAAAACATCAGGTAGGTATTCTTTTTTTCATTCAGTTTTTCTTTCAATAGAAGATAAAAACTATTATCAATGATAATATAAGAGCTTCGCTAGTTTTCAATACTGAATATAGAACTAAATAATGTGAAAGTATAATTTTTGTTTTCATCACTAATGTCGAGAAATATTTGGTTCAACATAAGGAGAAAATATTATGAGGTTGGTTCATTCGTTCTTCTTTCTTCATTATTTGTGATAATTAATTCAATTTTTAAACTAATATAAAGATATCGAAACTTAGTCTCGAGAAACTTTCCGATTCGTATATTAAAAAAAAGGAAGAAACACTTTTATTTTGACGATTTTATCGATTATAAATATATTCTGTAAAGTAGTTTAGATAAAAGCTATTTGTGATGAGAATCATATTTGACATCATTCTTTGAAGTGTTCTCAAAAGACTTCTTCAAGAGATATATTAGCAATACGAATCGTTTCTTTTTTTTCTAGATGATAATGCATGCATTTATATTTTTAGAAAATTCGGTTAACACTAACAGAAATAAATAGAAGTGTATGAAAATCGCAGGTACCAAAAGATACATCAAACATTCTTTGATAATAGTTTCATCGAATTCTTCTGATAATTTTTCTCTTTTACGTCATAGACACTGTTGTATATCTATGTAGACAATTATTTCTATGGTTCCGTCAGTTATATTAGACCAATGCTTATGGTCATCATGATATTAGTAGACATTGCTACTAAAACATGTACTCGTACTCCCGTCGATAGTCATGTGGGATTTTTTTTTATTATTACGATTGCATTTGATATAATAGAAGGATATTATGTTACTTATTTCGATTACATGAATGACATTACGTCCATAAAAAAAAGGTCAATTTATTATCCCATACGTTAATACTATGCATAGGAAAATCGAATAGACATTTGTTATTAATCTTCATTAGAATATATACTTTCTTTTAATATTAAATCAACACTTGACGAATACATAATTAGTCAAAGATTTTATCTGATTCTTATCTAAATACAGATTATATTTATGATTATTAGTACTCGATCCAATCATGTAGAAGCATATTTGAATGACGTAATTATTGAGATGTGGTGAGGGGGATGTTGTCTAGTTAAATAAAATCTTATCTTTCTTTTCTTATTAATTCAACTTCAATGAGCACGCAAAAAGAAAAAGAATTCTTGGCCCGTAAATATTTTTCTTTATTATCTTATTTCATTTATTCAGGCATCGAACTCAAAAATCAAGAACGTGTAATTTAACATCGGAAGCAATTTTACCGAATGAACATAAACTTATAGCTTCGAAATCGACATCAATGTATAAAAAACGTACTCATAGATCTCGACGTTTTTCTCTTGTTAAGTTCGAATCACCCAATGTGGATTCAAATGGAACTAAAGGTTTTTAAAATATTTTATGTTTGTTGTTATAGATTTTCATTATGCATATATATTTTCTTTTAATTCATAAAGATGAACCAAAGTCAACAGCTACATCTACTAGTCTTAATCTTATTCAGAAATTACTTTTTCGCCAAATTAATCCTAAAACTCGACCTTATTCAATGGTAATTTCTGAAAAAATAATTTTTTATAGAATTTTATTTTTGTTATTTTTGATTCATTTATTTTTAGTCTGATGATAATACATCTATAACGAAAATAGCAAATGAAACATCCACGTAAGAATATGAAAATCTTCTAAATAATCTAAAACATGATTCTACATTATAATTATTTTTTCTCACATATCATATTGGTTTGATTGAACTAAAACATATTCTTCACGACAGATATAACAATTTGAAAAGAGAAAGTCTTGAATAGCCTAAACATGTATGAGACAGTAGATGATTGATTTCGAATTAAAATTCAATTATGATTCGAATCTTCATATTTTGAGTTATTGATAATGAAAATAAAAATCAGATGAATGCACTTTTTAATAAATTTTTTTGAAACGTTTCTTTTACAATATAGAATCATTTTTAAAAATAAATTAACATACAGTTGAGTTAATTTCACGAATTTATTGTTCAAAACAGTCTCGAATTGATTTCTCTTTTTAAAAAATTTTCATATTTATCAATATCTATTTAATATTCTTTCTAACAATACGAGATACACTGAGCAGTTATTTTTCAAAAAGAAGAGTACGAGACATTCTAATTTAATGAGTTGAAGAAAAACTATGAAATAAAAAACGTCTTACAAACTATTTTATTTTACAAATCAACGGATTCAATGGTTTCGATCGCTTGAGAACATTCGAAAGTATTCAATATCAAACGAAGTTCGTTAGCTCTTATTATTATTATTATTATTACCGTGCTAGATAGATTAATTATTTTTGAAAACCGACTTGGTTCGAGTTCTGAAATACTTTTCAATCAATTATACGGAATTGGTTTTGACACATTGAACATTCGCTGTTTTTTCTCATCCACCGATACGAACTCTTTTAATACTTAACAGCAGAAAAAACAGTATCTCATCTCGAATTCTTGTGTGTCCTTCTTTTAAAGATCAATACCCATCAAGTAATGATAAGACAACTTGATTCTTACTTGTCAGAATTCTACCCGAGGCTAAAAATTTTTATGGCGAGCTAATGCGGCTTGAATCGGTACTCTGATCTATGAGCAATTTAAAAAATGTACCTTCTTATAAGCATATTATAATAATAAGAAAAAAAAACCCACCTTATTCTTTGATCGATCTCTATTGACTTCAATAGAAATCATGCAACGTTTACATGTCAAAAACAAAATAGTAAAACAACACTCATTATTGAATTGATATATAATAAATAAAACTAATCTTTTGATTATAACATTGTTCTTCTATTCTAGAAGTTTATATGAATGCTTGTTCTAATATATATTTATAGTTTAGTTCATTATTAGTTTCATATAACATGAATTATATTGGTTCAATGAGTTATAAACTAATACAATTTTGAGACAAACAACATGAAATCTTATATGTTCTCAGTTCATATTTCTTACATATTTTCTTTATATGAATTCTAATGAATGCAAGAATATCTAACATTTTAATTAATTCTTTAAATTGTAAAAGAATTTTGTTTCTATTTTTTCCATTAGTAATATTCAAACGAATAGTCCAACAATTTCTAAACAATATGGGATTAGTTCGTCATCATCATCTTCAAGTAGTTCTAAACAAAATAATCGTCAAGTAGAAGAACATTTATTAGCATCACCATCTAATAAAATATTATCCAAGAGTCATCAATCGGATTTAAATTCATATTTATCTAAACGGCGCAATACCACCGGAAGTATATCATTCAATAAGATTGTTGATACTAAAAATACTCTAAATGGAAATCCTCTAAAATTAGCAACAGCTGCAAATGGATTTAATAGTTCAAGTAATAAAATAACAAATGACAGTAAGAATTTGGTTAAATAGTTTTTTTTTGAATAAAAGTATTTTTATATTTTTAAAGAAGATATTTTCCAAACAATCGAAGATTCAGATTTACCTGCAACAAAACAGTTAATTCAAACAAATAGAAATGTTATTAACTCGTAAATGAAATTTTACAAAATTCTATTGAAATGATTTCTTGTTCTTATTTTGTTCTTAAATTAAGATACAATGAATACGATTGGTGTCCATTGGATATTGCTATAATGCTTAATAATATTATCATGGTACAACTTCTTTTACAACATCATGCTGAAGAAAGTTCAAAAAGTACGCTTGATCTTTAAAGTTGTGATAAATTAAAATACAAGAACTATCTTTTATTTGCAATAGTTCAACCAGAAGAATCTCGTTATCAAAGTGTTTGTCATCAATTATCAAATCTTAATGAACAAAATTTGGATGAAACGATTAAGAAATCTTCATCAAATAGATTAGCGCCTGATGATATTCAAGTAGGATTTCGTTTATTTTTAGATGAACATGAAAAAAAACGAAGATTGAATTTAAATTCAATGTTTAATTTTAATGGAAAGATATCATTGAAATTATATATCTTGTTGATTTGAAAGATACATTCTTATTCGTCTCCATTTTTATACTTAAAACTATTAGTTTTAATTTTAAAACGATCATAAAAATTAGTGCAAAGTACTTAGAGCTATTTTTATAAGTGGAAGATCAACAGATTTAGTCTAGCTGTAACTACTTAATATGCAAATAGTAATAAATAGAACAGGTACGATCAAAGCCATAAGTATACTACAATGATAAATTTAGATAGAATATCGCCATTGAAAAATTGTATTTTTTTTTATGAGACAAAAAATCAGTTAGATTCCTTCACGAAAAAGCGAAATGCTAGTAGTTTTTGACAAAGAATAAAGTATCATATTCATAATCAATACTGAAAGATTTTTGCGTATTTATATATTTATATTGATGTCAGAAGATGTTTTGTTTTATTTTATTTCTGAAGCTATGAAAACAGAAAGACAATAAACACAATACTGCTTTTCTTGTGTTGATATGCATACTCTAATTAATATTTAGTAATATGAATATGTTCCTACTTTTCATTTTAAAATTTAATAGTATATTTACTAAAAAAAAAGCTGAAATCTTACAAAATCTACTTTGATAGGTATAGATTTATTCGAAATATAGTATGATCGGTAAGTTTTTGTTTAGTTACGTCGTTCATCACCATCATGTGATAGGCAACAACGTCATCGTCGTACAAGTAAAAATCGACAACATTATTTAACATTGACTCAAATGAAAGATAATTATGAACAAGCAGGTAAAGATCATAAGATATAAAACGACTGCATTTTTAAAAATATTTCTATAGACTTTGATAACGAAAGCCAATAAAAAGAATACTAAAAATAAATAGTGAACTATTAAATACATCAATCTAACGAGGGAACATATCTAACTGTTATAATCGTTTTTGGGATCGGACTTCATACATTGGGTAGACCCTATTGCGTTGTGGCAAACCCCAAAAGGACGAATACCCATAAGTCTTCTGTCTCGAGTTATAGAAATTTTAGCCTCTACCACCTTATTATACAAAAAAGTTGAATGACAGTCTTTTGATCTGATCTTTCGTTCATAGGCAAGTCTATCTATGAGTAGGACGTGCTGAAAATTTCAGCTCAAAAAAAAAATGTTTCCTTCCCGAGATATTAAACTCCCAAAAACAAAAAAAAAGGAGATTCTAGAATCTTTCATGCGATATCAGTGATTTTTATAAAGTTAATATCTCGGGAAGGAAACATTTTTTTTTTGAGCTGAAATTTTCAGCACGTCCTACTCATAGATAGACTTGCCTATGAACGAAAGATCAGATCAAAAGACTGTCATTCAACTTTTTTGTATAATAAGGTGGTAGAGGCTAAAATTTCTATAACTCGAGACAGAAGACTTATGGGTATTCGTCCTTTTGGAGTATGCCATAACTCAATAGGGTCTACCCAATTAGGGGTCCAATAGTTCAGCTCTAGTTCTGAGCGAAGGAACTGTTCGAAAGTTCATTTCGGTAGGAGCTGATTGATTTGAACAGCTCGTTCCAAAAGAGCTGATCTGATCGAA
>OENM01000066.1:165086-176672 GCA_900239745.1 Rotaria magnacalcarata
AACTAAATGGAGAATGATCAAATGCTCTGTTTGTTGAAATAAGAGATTCAAAGGAAATTGAACCATCCACCAAACCCAAACCCAATGAGTTTGGGTTTGGGTTTTTTGATTGACTCTAGCGAATAGGGTAACAACGCTACCAAAATCTCTCTTTTGGTATTTTGTAGTGTCAATTCTCTAGTATAATTTTTGACCGACGGAAAAATCTTGTGTCCTGTCATTCAGTAGATAAAGAGACTTTTCTTTACTTAGGTAAAAACAACCCAAACGGTTTGGGTGCATGCCTACCTATACCCAATGCACGTAGTCCGATCCCAAAAACGGTTTATCAGTTAGATATGTTCCCTCGTTAGATCGTTTCCTTTTGTTTTGAATTGGAGTAAAAAATATATATAAGGAGGAAAAAAGATGGATTTTCAACAAAAAAAACATTTTGCTTTATATTTAATTATAAAAAGAAAAACTCGATTTTTTATAAAATGGGAATGAGAAATATTCGAGTTACATTGTTGTGAAAAGTATAATTTAATATTAAGAATAAAACTAAATAGTTATGAATTTCACTTTAGATGTTCCTAGTGCACCAACAAATGTTCATTTAGTGGTTACTGGCTCAGATAATATTACAGTAACATTTGATGAACCACTTCGATCTAATGGAGCTATGATTATTAAATATAAAAGTATGATTTTACTATCCTGAATATTATTTTATTATTTTAATTTTGATTAGTTGAATGGAGTACAGATGAATTCTTTACTAATCTATCATCTGATGTAATTAAAAGTTGTTTTCTGAGAGAATATATTATTCGAAATTTAACTGTCGGACAAAAATGTTATGTACGAGTATCAGCTTCAAATATGAAAGGCTTTGGTGAAACAAATGTTGCTAATCCACCGTATTGCACTCCATCAAGTATGTCGTTGAATTTATTTATATTTTTCGAACTAAGAAATAAATCTTGATATCTGTTAAGATTGGCGAGAATTCTCTAAAACATCACGTACAAATATATGTGATTTACGTTTTGAAGAAATTCAAAACAAAATTTTTAATGAACGCGAAGGAAATGGAATGAATAGATCATTAGATGGAAATGGTAAGTTTTATTTAAAATACTTCATAATAGAATATTGTTAATCAATTATTAATAAATAGAATCATCTGATACACCAAGTAGAAGAAACTATCGTCGAAGTTATGGAAATCTTCGAAGAAATTTTCGACAATTATTTCAATTTTATCCCCGATTAGCAAAATCAATAAAACGGTAAGAAACTTCATCGAAAAAAACAACAAAACGATTTCCTATTGTTAATTTTTCAGAGGACTTTATTTAGTATCTGTTATGATAAATAGTGATCGAATATTAGTAACAAATGAAGATGTTTTACCAATGGTTGAAGTTGATGAAAATTATGGTCATAATCTATTGACAGATTTTCAATGGTTTATGAAATTAACATTTGTTTGGGAAGATTTAAAAAGTGTCAGGCCTAATTTAGAACGATGCTCCAGTGCAACTTCATTTTATTTAAGAATGAAAATTGTTCAAGCAGCTATTGAGCTTCAAGTAAGACAGAATTGCGAATACATGATCTTGTAACTGAATTAAAGACCGTTTTCCATAAAAATCTGTATACAATAAATAAGATGTACTATTAAAGATGACGAAGTACGAGTACATGTTTAGATTTGAAAATATTCTTACGAGTGAATTACTGCGTAGTAGTGATAAAATAATTTTTCTACATTGTAAGATAAGATTAAATAAAATTCTGATAATATCAAATTTTTAAATTCATCTCATTCCCCATGCTCACAATCTGATTAGAGAATCGAAACGAAATTCAAATTCGATAATAAATCCGTTGATTATCTGAAACATAAAAATTTTCTTGCTTAACATGAAGCAAATTAACTTCTGTGTAAAACTATACTGCATCTAACATCTGCTACAGTTCTTAAGAATGTCTTCTCTATTCAATTCATCTGTTTGAAATCATAAACATACTACTCTATAGTATAACTCAGACATTGACTGTAAAAAGATGTTTTTGAATTCATTTTGACTTTAACATACTGTGGACTACACCGTAAGAAAAAAACTGAATCATTGACATTTTGGTAAGACATACAAGCATATTTATCGTATATTCGAATTTACAGATGTAAATTATTTGTTTCTTTGAGAAACTCTTTTGATAATTTATACTTCGATAAAATAAACTGCTTGTAATTGAATAAATTTTTAGACACTGGAAGAAATAAATAATCTTGGGCGTCTTCATCATGCATATATTCGTGATAATGAGGGTAATGTAGCATTTGTATTGATAAATGATTTGTCTTCTGATACGCGTACAAATGTTTCTCCATCAAATTTAAAATGGATGGCAATGACAAAATTTTTTGAACTCATGAAAGAATCTTCATCATTAACAACGAATTCATGCCTTCAACAAATAATAGACAAACTTCCAGTATGACGGGAAAAAAACTATTATATGTATTTTTGATTCTTTTTTACTTTAAAGGATATGATCGATTCTTATCATGCATCCATGCGTTCTCTTGATCCTGGTTTATATGTTGCATATTTAAAAATGCAAAATAGTGTTGATTCAATACGTGTTATGGTGAATAAACATATGCCCGGTTCATTGCCCTGCACAAAAATTCGTTCTGTAGCTAATGTATCCAAGTAAACCAATATTTACATAGGTCTTTGCTGAGTAGGTAGATCAATTAAAATATTTCTAGAGAAGAGTGGAAATGGTTACATACAAACAATAATGAAAACTCATCGGAAGATGAATCTTTAGATAATAGTCTTGAATTATTTAAAACTCAATTTTTCGATGCGGCTAAACAATTATTTGTAATGCTTGGTAAGATGATTTTCGAAAAATAAATTAGTAGATACAAATAATCATTGTATTTAGATCTTCCTGAAACGCATTTTTCAAATAGTCGTATATATGATTCGCAAGTTGTTGAAATTCGTGATGATCTATCATTAATTATTTTAATGTCGACTGCCGATGAAGTTAATATTCTTTCCTCACCATCAAATCATTCTCTTGCATCATTTATTTATTTACCTGTGTATATTTTTGAAGTTTGTAAGTGTTCAATTGATATACGTAGAGAAAGAAAAAAGCATATTAGTAATTATCTACTAATTAGAACAAAACGGCTGCTTTCAAAATAGCTTCTGACTTGCTCCAAGAATTTGAGAGTAGTTATTTAATCTTCAATCGAAACCTAGAGGATAACTGAATTATCTATGTTGATGAATACGAATATTTTGCTGTTGCTACATTATCAATAAAGATGATGTACGGATTCACTTGCTATTGATCAGTATCTACTTTTGTTATATTAGTATCAAGCTTTTAATAAAACGAAGAAGAGATCTAATGCCTTCAAACACTTTTCATAATCAAATATAAGTTAAATCTTACGCTTTGGTGAATCCTTCTAATTAATGTACGAGTTGTAAATCTATATTATTGATAGGTTACTATCTTAAGAAGATTAAGAGAAATCCAACAGAATCTGAGCTTACAAGATTTTGTTTTTGAAGCAATTATCGTTTTACGTAAGATCTAGTTTGTCAAAAATGCGTTTCTAGAATATCAAAGGATAAACTTTACTAATATAAAAATCACATAGCGGTCTGAAAACCTCAAGACATGTTTAGAAAAGTAAACGCTGCACACCCGATAAATATGAGAATAAAAAGCAATTTGTATTATTTATTTATTTTTCAATAATCCACGATATAGACTATCCGTTTCAACTAAAAATTTCATAACTAATAGTTCATGACTCAGTGGCTCAACTTTTCCCATGAAACCTCTTGGTAATTGTAATACTGACGAAAGAAAATCAGACAACTATAGATCTCGTCACTTTTTTTATTAATGGTTATTATTACAAAGTCCTAGTTCTATGACAGTAGAGTCCTGCAGGTTAAGACTTTTTTGTACCCTAACCCTGCCCTATCGTAAAACTTCGTACCCTTGTCCTACCTTGCCCTACGATGTTCTTACGATAGCCCTATCCTGCCATATAGACTTCGTAACCTTGCCCTAGCCTGCCCCAGGGGATTTGTACCCTTACCCTACCCTATCACAGAGATTTTTCATTTTACACCCTATCATATCCTTAGAGTTTCAGGTTCAAGCAAAAGTCAGTATGAAGTTTTTTTTCACTTTATTTTGATATATTTTATTGATTTTCAACGAGAATCAAATACGAAATTAATAAATATTTCGAAAGTTTCTTAAAAATAAAATGTCATTTACAACATCACCACTTAAATTTTGCCTTCTCTCTTCCAAAACTCGCCCGTTTGTACTAACAATACATTCATGTCGAGATGATTTCGAAGACATTTTTTATTACGTTTACATGCACATTTACTCGACAAATAGTCAAAAGTGACTGAACTCGTCGACTTATGTAAAAATAATACTAAACAATAGGCCATTGTTTTCCGTTCGTTGTTATTCTATTCATTTGATTTGGATTATGATATCACTTTTTACACTGTTTTTGATCAAAAAGATGTCAAAAATATATATTAAGTTATACTCTATAAAATTTTTATTTGTATGACCTACACCCTACTTATGCCCTAAATATTTTTTTTGCAACCTTACCCTGCCCTGCCCTACGAGCTTTGTACACTAGCCCTGCCCTGCCCTACGAGTTTTGTACCCTAGCCCTACCCTGCCCTGCAGGACTCTATATGACAGTTCGACTCTCTCGTTAATCTCATTAAAATATCTTATATAATTTTTTATTCTAGTCCAACATTTAAGTAATAATTATCGTTTTCTATGTCAATACAGCCGTATATCAATCTGTCTTGATTTCGAGTTAATATACGCTCAACAAAATCAGCGTGAAGCATTTTCAATCAATGAATTAGACGAAACACGCTATCGTCTTAATAATTTATTATCGTGTCAACAAGATCTTGATGATATATGGCGTTTATCACGTTGGCTTGTTCATGTTATAAATTGCGCTAAAGATAAAACATATTCTGGTATATCACTTAAACCATTTCAATCGTCAACAAATGTAAACGATATAAAAAGTGATCGATCTCCATCTCTAAAATCTCCATTTAATTCAACGAAATATTTGATAAAACAAAATCTTGATAGTTGCATTGATATTGACAATGATATAATTGAAATAACATTTTATAGATCATTATTAACATCAAATTCATTTGTTCCATTTAAATTAAAAGTAAATAAACTAACGAAGCTAAATGAAATTTTGCCAATCATTTTAAAACAGCAACAAAATATATTTTTTAAACCGAATTCATTACTAAATTTCGTTTGGGTACGTCCAAATGAATATGAAAATATTATTGAAGAAAATTTAACAGCGTATGAAGTTCAAACACGTCTTCTACGTTTTGGTGGACAAATTCATATTCGTTTAGGTAGTTCATCATTATCGAATTCATCACAAATGCTTCATACAACATTAAATATATTGCCGTCTAAATTAGAAATCAATTCAAAGGAGCCTGGATCAAGTGTAAACTTCAATATTTAAAAGAATAAAGATTTGTTTTTTCAATAAAAAATGTCAATAAACATTATGTGATACAATTGAAAATGAGCGCATTGCTAAGTATTCAAGAATCTACCAATGAGATTTATTCACACGTCTAAAAGAAACATGAACAGCAGACATAGCGTTATTTCTTTTTATCAATCGAAATAAATATATCTACATCGCATTTTTTTTGCCTGTAAGATCAATTAACTATTTTCATAATTGTGTCTCTATGTGTTGTTTTGTTTTTGCTTGATATTTAATGATACAATTTACAGGAGTGAAATACTTACGATCCAGAATAAATAGAAGCAAGCATGATTATTATCAGTAAAAATAAAAGAAACAAATGAATGGATATATAGCTGTGGAATGCCTAAGTTTGTTTGTCTTTGTATACTTGTTTTAGCAGAGACCAAGTTGATACGGCTATGATGGAATGGGGGTAGATGCTTATGAAACGACTGAAACTGTGATCGAAACTTACCAAAACTTCATTTTTTCTCTGCATTGCCAAAAGTTCTTCTCAATTTCTTTGTAAAAACAAAACACATTTAGACTCATAAAAAGTCACGCTCTCCTCTTTTGAACTTTGACTATTTCGGTTTTTTCTGTTAATACTAAACACAGTATAAATGTGCAGATTGTAAAAGTCAAATTCAAAGTTGATAATCTGTTCTGATTAGACATGCACCGAACCCGAACTACCCGAGTTCGATACTACCCGGATTCGGTCATACCCGGATCTCGGTGCTACCCGGCATTCGGTACTAACCGGGTTCGGTACTACCCAGATTGGATAACGGGATTCCTGTGTCTATTTATTCATATCCTTCGAAGCATAGAAATGAATAACAAATAGTACGCATATATAGATAATAAAAAATGATTTTATTTCAAAGGTTTATGGTTTTTTCCTCAATCTATCATAGATAATCTTATTTATCAGGAAAGCATACAACTAAATGATCTTTTATTAATATTTCTCTTGGACTCAGCTACAGGAAATCGTCGAATGGTTCTCCTTATTGGAATGGTCCTTCTGATAGTCTAAGTAGGAACGTGAGAATTTTAATACTACCAATACCAATACCAATATAATTTAGTATTGTTGATACCGATATTAGCATTATTAGTATTGATATTGTGTGTAGGCCGATGGAAAAAATCATACATCTGCATTTCCGGAAAACGTAATAAGGAGAACCATTCGACGATTTCTTGTAGTTGAGTTCAAGA
Organism: Rotaria magnacalcarata; assembly: GCA_900239745.1. Lineage (NCBI taxonomy): Eukaryota > Metazoa > Rotifera > Eurotatoria > Philodinida > Philodinidae > Rotaria > Rotaria magnacalcarata. The sequence continues at coordinate 171,922 of OENM01000066.1, forward strand.
TAAATATTAATAGAAGCTCATTTAACTGTATCCGTTCCTGATAAATGAGATTAACTCTGATTGGCTGAGCACGGCAAAGGACCTTTGACATGAACTCATCTTTTACCACCTACTATATATCCATAGGTGCTATTTATTATTCGTTTCTATGTTTCGAAGGATACGAATAAGTAGACCCGCGAATCCCAGTACCGAATCTAGGTATGATGAAACCCGGGTAATACCGAATACCGGGTACAACCGAACCCGGGTAAGACCGAATCCGGGTAGTACTGACCCGAAATACTACCGGGTTTGTACCCGGGTTCGGTGCATGCCTAGTTCTGATTGCTTGTACACGTCCGTAACATAGAAACCATATAGTTACTGGTGTATACGTCGAAATTGAACGCAACATTGAAAGATAGCTTTTTAAATGTGGGTGCTGCAAACATTCGAATTTTGGAAAACAGCTATGAACAAATCATTGAAACATAATCTCTTTTTAACAAAATAGAAAAAAACTTGTTCGGATTAATTCAAATATATATTAATTTCATATGATGAATATAAGAAAATTCTGAATCTACAATAAAATTTATAACTATTCAACACATTTCGATCACTACTTCATACTTAAAATGGATAGAAAATTGTAAAAAACCATGACGCATTCAGTATTTGGTTAAAATCTATTTTGATTTTCGACAGTTAGAATTCGACATGTTTGCAAATAAGAGTCGGTGTGTCTTTCTTCAAAAATTCGCATGAGTGAATATTTCTTGGAAAAGGAGATTTCAAAAATCATATTTAGTAACAGTCTTACATTTCAATGAAAACAAATGATGCATTCTCACAAGTTACTACTTTTTTTTCAAATCTCAAATTGAATGTGAGCCACCTGCAAAAAAAGATTTTATTATTTTTTCGTAACAATCAAACTTTTATATCATTCAACTGAATAAGTTTTAATCAAATAACTATATATCTATCACTAGAAAACGTTTTTTTGATTCCTTCTTTCAACAATTTTTCTAGATTTTCATAAACGTTTTTGATTTAACAACGCTAAGTAGCAATACGATGAATCATGGCTCTGATTTATTACTAAATCAAACGAAAATATTATCCTATAGTTTTGATTCGAGTGGAGTGGCTAAGAAAATTGACAATGACTATTATTTGTTGTTCAAAACAATTATCTTTGGAAATATCGCAATCTTATCTCGAGATATTTTTAATACTATTTATACTCGGCATGCTTTCGAAGACTTTCGGTTATGTTTTCAGAGAAATTAAGAAAATATTTCGTAGTTTTGAAAGATATTAGCAACATACTTGAAAGAATCATTTCTTTTTATGGATCAACTATTGATGATAATTAATGATTGATTTCAGAGATTAAAATTAACAGAAATACTCGACATGTTTTGATTTATGATCGTAGCCAGAGACGTGTACAGCCATAATTTTTTCTCTGTCCTGTTGACTACCTTGGTCCTGGCGGGCGGCAGAACAGGACAGGACAACAGGACCGTCCTGCCCTGTGCACGTCTCTGGTAGAGACTGAGATATGTCATTTTTTGAAATTATTAACAGCGTATATTATGTGTCAATAATTCAAAGTTCAAGTAAAATTGATTCTTCCCTTGTTGTCTTCATGAACAACAATTCGTCAAGTTACACAGGAAGATTTATAAATCATACAAAGATAAGTTTCATGAACTTTGAGGTTTTGAGTCTGTTTTCGCTTAAGTTTTATAATATTATCTCAAATTTTCTTTTTAAAATGTTTTATTTCTGAAATTATAATAGATCTTTTTTATTTCAGATGATAAATCGTAATCAAATTTGACAATCAGACAAAAACGAGTACTTAAAACTTGCAACTCTTGACAGTTTATAGAAACTAAATGTCTTAAAATTGAAATAACCTTGTCTGATCACATCATTAGCGATTTGTATTCTAAATTAATTAGTTTGTTGACGAGACCTGCAATTAAGTCTAAATGTTTTCAAGGTGTTTGACTTATAATGAGACGTGCAACAATTCTCAGTTCTTTGACCTGTATGTGGTGACGATTTCTTTTCTTTTGAATTAGTCTTTTTTTATCGTTGAATTACGTTTTTGTTATCATCAGTTTAATACCAACGCACAGCCAAGACAAATGATCAGTAAGGAGACAATGACAGGTCCAATGGATATGTTGAAATGGGATATCAAGTAGTATCAGTTCATTAGTAAGTAGTTTTTTTTCTATAGATCAGTTTCTATCAAAGAAGAACTATTGAACTAGTTATCACAATCAAAACAACTGTAGAAGTATTTTAAATCTAGCTATAATGCACACTATTTCCTGATACAATTCTACCTGATACATCCGATTTCACAAAAATCATTTCTTGTTATTTGTTAGATTTCAAGATATTTTTTATTTTGACAAATAATTTGTCAAGAAACAAAGAAATAATGATTTAATATGCCCATTAATAATGGATTTTTATTCTTCGAATTGGTATTAATAATATGGCCTTGATCTTATTGATCTAGGATATTGAACAGTATTAAATATTGGTCTTGTTGTTGTTATTTTAATTATTCTACTAACAGCTTGACTTAAGACGGTACCTAAATCTTCAGGTAATGGCTGTATACGATCAGAAAAGTACGCATTAATTTGCGCACCTAAAATAATAATAATTGAAAAATAATAAAAGAAAGTAATTAAAATAATAGCAAAACCAATAAGACCAATGAATGAGCCCATAAATCTCCGAATATATAATGGAAACAAAACAATAAATATATCCAGTAAAATTGCTCCAATTAATGCACCAAGCCATGTATGTTTTAGTTTCATTTTTCTATTAGGTATAATTAGATAAATTAAAATAAATAGAATGAAAGAAGTAAAAATCGATATAGCTATTCCAGCAGCAAATATACCAAATTGTGCACCATTTTGATTGGGTAATGTATTTATTAAAAACGATGGTGCACCACTTGCACCAAACGTGATTATAATAAGTATTATAAATAAAATAAGCATTCCAATAGATAATAAATTTTGAGCAATAAATGAGCGAGTCTGTGTACGATAAATTATTGTAAAAACATTATCAATTGCAACAAACAAACGAGATCCACCCAATATTGAAAATACGATACCTACTGCAAGAATTCCACCTGCATTACTTTCAAGATTATCAGCAGCTATATTAGTTATCTGAAATCATTTATTAATGTTGCTTTCTCCAAGAAATTCATTTAGTTTTATTTCTACAGACTTGTCGAACAGCTGTTTTTGTATTATTATCTTGCAGTGAATTGACAATTCCATCAATAATATTTTGTCTCACTCCTGGATTTGCTCTGAAAACAAGTGCAAATATACCGAATACTGCTATAGCTATGGGTAAAAGAGCTATGACGAAAACATATGCAAGTAATGAGCCGAAATCTAATGACCAATCATTGAGAAGTTTTTTAATAAATCCCAAAGCAGATCGAGGAGAAGGTGTCGCTTGACCAAAGCCAACAGCACGTTGAACTGGTCTCCATACAGAATTTCTCATTCTTACGGTTACAAAAAAACGATGTGCTAAATTATTTCTAATATTAAATAAGTATTTAATATGTGACTTCTCTCACGCACTCGCCCACAGACACGCACACTCATTCGCTCTACACAAAACAAGAACAAGTATTTCATTAGTGAGTAAAAAGCATCAAATATCATGCTTGCCTGCGCTATTTCTTATCGATTATGTAAAATCGTTACGCTTGAAATATGACGAAGGCTATTTCATCAAATAAAAAATCGAATCATAGTTTACTTATAAACAAAAAATAATTTACCATCGACTACTTTTTATATACAGTTTGATCTTTATTTTGTTGGCTTAATCCGTATGAATGTTTCGATACGTGATATATACGCATATACTTCAGTGAATGAGTTGATTAAAGAATAATCTAGAAACGAACAACAGAAATAAATAAAACTATGATTTAACAATGATGATATTACTTACATGCTAATAGAGGAAATCGATAATAATTTGCAACGAGAATAAAATTTTGTAGAAAATGTAATTCTACCCATGTCCTAGAAATCGTCGATTAATCGCGATATATCAAAACGATAATCTTGGGCTGAAACGCGATTAATCGCCGATTTTTAATGATAATTTTAGCGATTATTACGATAAATCACGATATATCTGAATTCTTTTTAATATTAATCATAGTTGTATCGCTGATTTATCTGATATTATCCTGATTTCTGAGATTTGTTTTTATTAGCTGGATCTATCGTTCCGATTAAGCTGTATTGACAAAAGAATCTACTATTTTGATTACGTATAATATCAAAAAGAGTAATAAAATCAAGAAAGCAAGCAAAGATAATTACAGTTACCCATGTAGCCGATTTTAGGAAATAATGGACATTGCAATGCATTATTTTACTATAGGAATGCAATGTATGCAATTACATGATAATGCAACCTATTTAATGCATTATAATGCATTTGTTTTTAGAATAATGCATTATAATGCGTTGAAAACTTCTTATTCGGCACTTGCTACATAATATCTATTAAATCCTATTAAATCGATATCCCGATTACCATAATTGTGTCTCTGTGATTCTGCACCTCCATCCCCTTAACTTCACCCCTTAACCTTAATCTATTAACTTATCTATATCTATCCCTTAACCTTAATCTATCTCTCTAACTTGACTTAACCCTTAACTTTCATCAACCCT
>OENM01000067.1:0-10240 GCA_900239745.1 Rotaria magnacalcarata
GTTTGTTTTAAAACTATGTATTCAACCGTTGTATTTCATAGGGCTCATTAACAAAATGTTATTTCTATAAATCACTCTCTCATGATATTCATACAATAATAAGAATTCCAATCTCAACTGAATTCTAAATTCTCCTGCCACATATACATAATAAAACGCACGAGTTTCATTGAACAAGAAACTATGAATAAGCTACTATGTATCCATTACATTTTTAGATAAAAAGAAAGGATTGTGTTTATACATTGAAATACTACGAGACGCGACGGGACAGGATGGAACAACTTTTTGGTCGTCTCGCCGAGCTCTTCTGGGTACTATACTACTTATGGTGTATAAAACTATTAAAAGTTCTATTTTATCAACTGAGATAACGCTGACAGAAATAGCGCCCATAGTTTCACTGGTCTGCGTTTCGATCAAACTCACCCACCCACACTCTCCGTCCTGCATCGATCGATATACTGAAAATTGCCTCGGTTATCTGACGGTATGAGTGGATCCATCGATATTATTCCACATGGTCAAAAGATTCATCTATTGCTAAAAGAAATTCTCGTCATCATATACATGCACTAATATTTAGTTCCCATTTCTGAAAGAGAGGGTTATACGCAGCTTCAATATCTTGAAANAAAAAAAAGAATTTTTATTAAGTTTGACCAAAGGTTTTCGGGGTCAGGGAGGGTGTGTGAGTGTGGGTGAGTAAAGACGATAACCATTTGTCCATACTTGCACTGGCACACTCATCTTGCCAGAATTCATCTGTAAAACCACTCAAAACCGCGGTTCTGGGCGGTCTTAGAGATACTCATAAATGGTCTGACTTTCGCTATTCTAAAATACCGGCTGAAACCGCGGCTTTTGTGACCGGTGAATACTGCTGTTCTTTGAAAAAATTTTCTACGTGGGATTATTGAAGATTATCGATGTACATTCTACTACACCACTAAGTTCAGCGTAGTTTTTATCACAACTAGTAAGGATTTTACTGTGAATGAAAGTTTTTCTTCTTTATCTTTATGTATCACTCTGTTTTGACCTTCACCTATGTAGATTTGTTCGCAAATACATTTTTATATAATATTACGCATACCTTACATCCAAATCTGTCGATAGAGTTTATTTGACTTTTAGTCCTAGTCTCAGTGAATCAATCTGATGTTAACGAACCAAGAGAGTGGAGACAGAGTTAAAGTATCCAATATGTTTTAACACTAGCTATTGGTCTTAAAATAATAATTAGTTTATATATCTAGTTATCCAATCTTGTCAAGAATTTACTCACCCACGAACAAAAATTTGAAATAAANTTATGTATCACTCTGTTTTGACCTTCACCTATGCAGATTTGTTCGCAAATACATTTTTATATAATATTACGCATACCTTACATCCAAATCTGTCGATAGAGTTTATTTGACTTTTACTCCTAGTCTCAGTGAATCAATCTAATGTTAACGAACCAATAGAGTGGAGACAGAGTTAAAGTATCCAATATGTTTTAACGCTAGCTATTGATCTTAAAATAATAGTTTATATATCTAGTTATCGAATCTTGTCAAGAATATACTCACCCACGAACAAAAATTTGAAATAAATGGCGTCTTGTTGTTGTTATTGTTGGAAAAAATTCTTACTACCTACATCAATTGCCAACTTCTTCAAATAGTTTCATCTCTGTATTCTACGACAGAACAACAATTTTCTCTTCTGTTCGGTTTCTGTGTACTTTGACTGTTTTTTTTTCATTCTTTTTAAAACACTTAAAAATATGAATTCTATTGACAAGAACTGTACATAGAAACACTAAAATATTCAGTAGACGAGTAGACGACGGATGATGACAAAGCAAAAAATATTCCTAATTCTATAAAATATATTTCTCTACGATTGCAAGTGAGTGATTTCTGTAAAAAAAGTCTATGCTCGATCTTTCGACTGTTCATTGTCAATAAACAAGAATTCGTTTTTTTAAATATTTTGCATCTATCCGAAATTGAAAAATATCCACAACCCTAAGATTATCGCGACATAGAAAATTTTCAGTAGAATTGGATAAGATTGGTTCTGTAATTGTATCTGTGTAAGAGAAAAAGAAATTCAATGATAGTGAATTTTTAATAATCCTAAAGCTGCAGCGTAGTTCAATATTTACCATGCTATAAAAACGACACGTCTATCTTTTAGAAATATGAAATACTTCTAGATCTGTTTATCAATATCATAGGACTACTAAGAAAGTAGACAAGTTAAGCCAACTAGCTATCAATAATCATGTTTTCTAAAAATGTGATTTCCGAATTGATTGTTCTAGTTCTCAACGCTGGTGATTTCATAAAACAATCAAATGTAAGTATATCACAGATGAAATAGCATCTACTAATAGAAAATGCTGGATTAAAAGAAGCGATGATGATCAGAAAAGAAGTTTTCATGTGGAACTCTGCTAACCATTGAAATATCATGGTCAAGATTAGTTTCGATTGATTTTATTGTGAAAGTGATTCTGTCCCTTCTTGTTGAATTTGCTGAACTTTTACTTTTTGTTTATTTAATATTTGTTGGGTATGAATCGGCGTCTTTGAAAACTATTCGATTTAATATCTGGTTGAAATGAATCGATTATGTGACTTTTCAAGAGAAACTTTAAGATTGTGTCATTTGTTAGTTCAGGCATTTGAACAAAAAACAGTGACATTGGTGTACGCCGAGCTTGCATCTTGTAGTTTGTCGGTGATGAATAAAATTGCACATCCCTTAAAAATATTACTCAATCACAGCACTCCTTTAACTTGAATGATTTTTGATCACGTCAAAACTGATGATCAGGCACAATTTTGAACTCAGACACCTGATATCGGTTTAGAAACACGGTATATCTTATGAGAATGTGCATGCATCAAAAACGAAAACGCAACATATTCTTCAAATCAATAACATAATAATCTCATTAGTTTTGTTGCTCGAACAGTGACAACTCTGTCCGGTCCTGTATTCAAACTAGGACAAAATAAAGTCTTGTATTGCAGCATAGTTCTGTTCTCGGAAACAACTACATGATTACCTACAAATTTTATTTTCTCTGAATAAATTTAAAATTATTATCTAGAAGTAAAGAATCCAACTTACTCATTTTTTTGTGAAAGATCGTTATCTAATGTTTGAATTTCACCAGCAAGAATCTCTTTTTCTTGACAGTCGATTAAGAAAAGGATGCGTTCAACCTATACAACTCAGTTGAAATTATATTAATTTTCTATTTTTTCATTTAACTAGTTTCTTTCAGTAAACAAAGTACAGGCATTTTGTCTGTGCTGGTCATGTCCTATCGTTGAATTGAATTTTTCTCCATAAAATTTACAGATTGGATTAGGGCACTTAATTTTAAGATGTTCTTAAAATAATAAATCAGCAAATGTATTTACATTGTAATTAAATTATAAATTATGAAGTGTGTTCCTTTTTAACTTGTAATTCTTACATAAATCACTCTTGAAACCTCGACAGGATATCATCTTTAAAGAAAACAAATTAGTTTTTGAATATAAAATAATTCCATATCACTGAATTTGCTCAAGACATGCTGTTTATGTGATTATATACCTTGACGAAAAGCATCCAATATTCAAATGAGATCAACAAGTGTTACATTGACGATGTGTTCATATGAAAGTTGACATTGTCGTCGTAAAATAAGATTACATAGTTGATAAATGGAAGATCTATTTATAGTTGTTTTGTTTCTTGTGCCAAAATCAAACATAATTGAACCACACTGTAAATTCAACTAGCAACATGCCTTCTGCTTTTTATTTATATTCTTTTCAATTGTTTGCATCAATAGAATATAAATTTCGACCTAAACATATAGAATTTCATGAAACCGTCTGTTCAATTTTATTAGCGCGAAAAAGAAGTAGATGTGTGATATTTATTTTATGATGAGTAATCTTATATTCCGACTTGGTAGTTCATTGTATATACGCATCAGTAGTGAATAACAATAAAGTTAAGCTGAGCACCTAATGATTTATTGACTCTTTCGTAGGGTCGACTAAGGAGACATACAGTTGGAAAGGTAAAGTAATTTAAAATGTCTCGCTCAATGTTTTGTCCAGAGTAATAATAACAATAGTTCATCAATGAAAGAGGTCAGAGATCGATAACAATGAACCAAATCACGCAGTGTGCATAAAATTTTCTCTAAGAAGATCTTTCAGTGTTTCAAACTCATTCTTGTTCTAGCAGTTATAAATAATTATAAAAACAGATGCAAACATGGTTCTATTGAAAGAAAATTCTTTATTTTTGCATTAAGTTAAAGTTATTCTTCTATGTGACTCATTGTGTTTTACAATCGTGTTCTCTTTTCTTTAACGATTGCTTTTGTTTAAAAATCTGTTGTTGATAATCATTAATGTCATTTTCAGTAATGGTCGTTTGAATTTTTCAAATCGCAGATATTGGCTTAGAATTTTTTTCGAGACATTTCAATTTCAAAAGGTATGAATGAGAGCGTAAAATATCTGAGAGAATAGTTATTATGCGAGGAAGAGCTTTCAATGACTCTACTGTTGAAGTGATAGTAATTATGCTTTGCAATAGCTGGTTAATGGGCATTTGAGAGGTATAGAATATTGAAATTGATGTATCGAGACAACTTTTTGCTGCTGAATAAATAATGGAGAATGGAAATTAGGATGAAAAAGGTATTTAGTTCGGGTGTTTAATCTTGAGATATATGTAGCTTTTAGTGTAAAATACGATGGCGAATGGATAGTCAGCACAAAGTATCGGCTGAATATATCTGAGTAACATTCTCTTGAATGGATTCACAACACTTAAGCATGAAATAATTAAGAAAAACAGCTTTACGATGAATCTGGTGACCAGAATATATTGTGGGTCGCCAAAAACTACACTTTATAGTAACCCAAGATATATTCTGGTCACCAGATTCATCGTAGAGCTGTTTTTCTTATGTTTAGCGAATTAAAAAAATCCCCAAATCAATATCCTCGCTTTATTCGTTTGATTACTCCAAATGGGGATTTTATTTGGGGATTGATTTGTGCTAACCAGTTTTGGGGTAAATGATAGGCATTCAAAAGTAGTTGTCATATTTGTTACATAATGCAATATTGAGTGAAAAATCGCTTTCTGATCACCAGAACATAAATTGAACCTTGGCTAACACAATGATCATGCTAGAAATTTTTATTCTAAAGTTGATGCTGTGTAGTACGAGAAGCAAGATGCGATTGAATTACAGCATACACAGTGTATCTTATGATAAAAAAATCCCAAAAAAAAAGAATCCGCAAATTAAAATCCCCATTTGGTTACCAGAATTGTTTTATCATCCCCAAATGGGGATTTTTTGGGGATCGATTTGGGGATTTCAATTGGGGCAAATGATAGTCATTCTTAAAAAATAACACTATTTATATAAGCTCTATTTTCCGACAGAAAAAGACTTCGTAAACATTCAGTGAGTAGATCAGATCAAGTATCATTCACTTGCAATGCATAGCTATAGGCATCAGTTGTTAATGATAGCTTTTTACTATTTTGATTTGTATAATACTATACAAGAGTAGCACAATTACCAGATAGATTTTCTCATTCATCAAACTTTTGTAACTATTTTTAGGTGAATAATGGAGAAATATTGTTTAGTTACGCTCTTTTCCGGTTGTAGAGTAAATTTCATCAGGAAAATAAAACTATGTCATAAATGATCATTTGTACAGTCATTATATAAGGTCATTATTGACAAAAGTTTAATCGGAGAAGAAAATTCAATCTTGTGAACAAATATAGCTCAACAGTTTGCTTATTAAAATAAATTAACATTAGTAGTATTTCTTAAAGATTTTATGTAGAAATCGAAAAATTGTGAAGTTAAAAAGTTTTGATATAGTATAAAAAATATTGTTTACCGAATAATTCTTGTTCTCCTTTATAACACGAAACGAAAGTAAAATCGTTACATCAGGCAAAACATCAGTAAAGTAAAATCTTTAATCAAATGCAAAGAGTCAAAAAGAAAAAAATCAATTCACATATTAGTGATGAGTAGCTTCATCGGCTAGCACAACTAATAACACACGTCTCAGTAAAGAATCGTTTGATCAGTTCCAATAGCTTTTAGCAATTATGAGTGCTAGTGTTTTTGTTCATATAGGTAATTTGCCGGCATCAAATTCTGCAATACATCGACTGCATGTAGTACGAGCTTCTTCTTCTTCAAGAAAGTCAACAAAATGCTGATAGAAGTTCAGTGATATAAGATAAGCAACCAAATATCCACTAAACGATCAAAATCATTGATTTGGGAAATCATATTCAAATGAATTTTAGTCGAGAAAGAAACAGTTCGAGCCAAAAGAATCAGTGAACGAAAAATTCAACCAGACTGGCATAATTCTAGAAATGTTAATAAATGCATACGTTCAGCAGTCTGCTTCAAATAAAAAAACTTGAAATAAATCAACATGAAAAGAAGATTAACCTAGGAAATGATTTCATATGATTACTTATGTCAGTAGTCATACCAGATGATGCACTCACGATCGTCTCTAAGAATACGATACGTCTCAACTATTGTTTTTCTTGGTTAATACTTGTTTTTGATTTGAGGAAATTTATATGCATAAACAATCAAACTATCCAAAAAGCATCATAGTGTACGTACGACTGCATAGGCATATTGAGCGTACCATGCTTCAAGTTTTCTGTGTGTCATTTTAACAGTATTAATATCTTCTTCCAAATAAATTTCATGTCTCAGAGAATATTTTTTCGTGACTACTTTCTCAAGTATTTTGTTAGCAGCAAAACAGAAATAGTAATCTAGTTTGATTTACTCTGCTCATAAGTTTTATCAATAAAACTTCATAGATAAAATAGATAGAAGATCTAGTGATGAGCTGTTCACCTGTATACAGACGTACTTCCTTCGTATACAATTTAGGTTTAATGTGCATTTGCAACAATGTTGTTGCATAGAATTCATCTCTCCAATAATGAAATAATAAAATTCAAAAAGGCGATTGATTATCTAACCTGTATGAATGTATTTTTAATTATTCCCAACAGTAATTAATGTTAGTGTAAAACTCTACAATGTGTAGTCTCTCCAAATTGAATCAAAATCAATAAAGATTTCGAGTTCATTCAAAAAACAACAACTTTTATTTTATTCTAAATCATGTTTAAATGTAGCACTCATCAGTAAATGTTTTATTTAACATAGAATTAGTTAATTGCGCACACGTACACAGCAAATATCAGATTATTTCATGGCAATCTTTCTTTTGACATAGCGAGCTTTCACTTGTTCTACACATTTGTGTGCAAGAAAAAGCATACTTGAAGTAAGCAAATAAAAAATTCCAGAATAAATGATTTTTCCATCTGGCATTTTAGTTTTAAACCAATTCGAAGCCAGTCCTAGAACTATTACGAAGCAAGACATAGTAAACAGAAGTACACCTGATGTTGCATGATAAATACGAAGTTTTGCATGAGTTAATCCTAACGAACGAATATATCGTTGAAGAATAGTAAGAAGAAGACCACCAGTCGATTGTAATAATGACCAAATAAACACAGTCAATCCTATCAAGCCGTGCCTATGATAAACAAACAATTAAAAACGTCATTCACTAAATATTAATTTTATTTACCAGCTAGTAAAATGTGATTTGTTGCCCTGTTCTTTCCTAAGATAGATTGCTGTAAAAGCAATAATTGAACAAATAATAGAACCAACTTGAAATAGTGAATGAATGAGAATTTGTTTTCGTTTCGATATTGATGACGATCGAGATGTATTATCCACTGAAAAGATATTTATTGCTTGGAACATAAAGCCAAGATACTAAAATAGACTAGCTTTATGGATCTATTTTGACTATTTATCGATGTATTAACTTACACTAACAGCCATAAGGGATGGATGGAATTTAAAAATACCATCTTCCTGTATACATAATATAACAAATAGTAATACAAGTGATATCGAAACAATAGTAGCTACTGTTCTCATTCTAAATATATAATCAATCAAAGTTTTTATGATTAGAAAAACTTTAGCATAAATAGATATATGGAATGCTATCAAACTTATATATATATATTAAAAGCAATAATAAAAAACCACATTGAATCAACCTTTATATAGTCATTTCGCACGCGAAAAAAATGAAGGAATAAGTCTGCCTTTAAGATTGATATACATTGTTTTTCCAAAAGAAGCAAACAAGAAATAAGCACAAAAAAGACATTCGTTCGTACTACATTGTAAATAAGAAGTGAACAATCAGTTGAATTTTTTCAAGAATTCTTCAGCACACATTCGCGCACGTGAACTAACAGCCAATTTCATTTCACTAATTTCTTTATCGATTTCTTCCAAGAAATAAATTATAAAATCAACCAAACGATGTTTATACATAGTTTCAGCATGAAAATTTGTAATTAAAAAGCTAATATCATATTCCTAGATAAAAACAAAGCAAAACATATGAACAGATTAATTGAAAACAAACAAACAAATATGAATTTCACATACAGGAATAGGTTTTCGACGAAGTATATGGAAGTCATCAGCACGTTGCATCATAAAGCGCATTAATCGTTTGCATAAAATTTTCTCGAGATCATCTGCCTGTAAAACAGAAGTTTTAATTTATACTTTTATCAAAAATTATTTTACTTGTTTAACACCAATACTGATTCGAACAGAATTAACTGAGCCTTCAATAAGAATTCGTTCATTTTGATTACGACTTATCGTGACCGGATTAAGTAACAATTGTTTCGATGATCTAAATAATTAAAAGTAGGTATAGATTTCTTTCCTTTTTTGCAGAAAAGTACAACTTACTTCACTTCAACTTCAGGCTTATTATGACGTTCAACAACTTGGGATTCAAAGTTTTCAATACAGAATGCTGCTTGAAGGGTTGCACGAATAGCGTCGAGATATGGCTTATGAGCTGATGTCTGTATGAATCATAAAATAATAGGATTAAAAAATAAAGCATATAAATAAATAGAACTTACTCTAGGAGGTACCGGTTGCGTCATTTTGGGATGCGTACGGGAGGATAATAGGTTAGATCGAGATACAAGAGGAAAAAAGCCACAAATCGATAGCTGATAAACAAATGGACAAATATGGACGATGAATAAGATAGAATGACGTCAAAACATAAAATGATTCGTTCTTTAATACTGTTGTGTGAGCATTTTATCCTCCGATCTCAACGAATAGTAGCGGCATCTGTTGATAGATTTATTCGGGGAAGATATATGAAATTTACATCAGAAATAAGAATTGAATTCGAAAGAAAGTTGTATAAGACAGAAGTCAAATGAAATTCTATTATAGCAATACAATTAACTTATCATAGAATAGAATGCATTGTTATATTCCGATCAAAGTCTATGAAGATGACTTCATTTTTACGAGTTTGATAGAAAAATCCACCAAAATGAAATTCTCAGCATTTTTAATCCATTCATTACTATTCAGATGAATGCATCCTTCAATTACTGATTAAATGCGAAATTACATATATGATGCTGTTACGTATGCCATTCTCTAACAAACACTGTGAACTGAGGATCACATCGAGCGGCGTAACCAGGATTTTAAGACCACTGGGCAAACTTCTCTTGTGTCGAAAAAAACGATGGGCGACATGAGCAAGGTTTTTATTGATGAGTCAAAACTTTTTGGTCCAACAAAGTATTAATGACTTAAAAAGAAAATATGCATCAGTTAATGTTCAGGATTCTTCCAATATGTATTTGTGCAGCAAACATGAACATTTTCCCTACGAACTATGTCATTCCACATCTTGATTTTTTCCTTTATGTTTTCGCATATACATCATTCGACTTTTCTTTTCTCGTCTATGCGTCACTATATATGTAAGTATCTATACACATATATATGATGTTCGTGTGTGTTTTCTTCGATCTATCCTTCTCTATTTTTACATGGCCAGTGTTTTCTCAATAAAACCGAACTCATGTTCACCCAAACTTAGAGTTAAAATCAGGGATACCAGATTTTCTTTCCTTTCTTAATCTTTTGTAGTCTTTGAGTTTTGCAACCACTGACGAATACTTTAATATATCAGTAAATGGTTGCGTTGCTGAACTTCAAAATGAATGCTAATTTTTTTTGAACGATTTTGTAAACATATTTTGGCTCAAAAAC